>CAJVPS010003487.1:0-10176 GCA_910591765.1 Ambispora leptoticha
AGTTTTGTATTATATTTTTAAGAAGATTAATTTCATATTAGATATACAAATAATCATTATGCATCTAATATATTAATTTACATCTAATATATTAATTTAGCACATTGTTATGTAAATGATTATTATATGTATTTATATTATTAATTTAGATAATTAATATTTTTAATTAGATTTCTTTATAATAATTCTTTTTACTTTTTACTTATTCTTATATATTATTATTTATATTATTATTTATCATATTATTAATTATTTAATTATAATTAATTACCATCTAGAAATATGAATTAAGTTAATTGATTCTGTTCAATTCATATATATTTTAATTATAGATTATTATTAATTTATTCATATTTTATATTTATTTTATTTTTTATAAATAAGATCTTTCTGTTTTATAAATTAATTTTAGATCTGAATACTTTTAAATAATAAAAATAAGCATAAGTTATAAAATTAAAACTATTTATATTGTATTTTATCTTGTTTATAATTATTAATAAAATAATTTTATAACTTATTAAAATTATAAAAGAAAATAATTCTTTTAACATAAAGTTTTTATTTTATTTTTTAATAAAATTATCTATATATTTAAAAAAGCTAACAAAAAATATACTTGTCTGAATATTACAAGTTAAAATAGTATTTTTAATTCAAGAAATTGTTATATAAGTTTTGTTATATCTTGTATAAATTAAGTTAATTGATCTTGATTTATCTTCTAAAACTTAATATTAAGATTAAGATATATATATATAAAAATATAATGAATAATATTTATAATAATTATATCTGTTACTATTAAGTAATAAGATTATTTATTAATAATTATAAATAAAATAAATATAAAGTGAATAGTTTTAATTTATAAAACTTATAATTTTTATTATTTAAATATATTTAGATTTAAAATAAAAATACAAAACAAAAAGAATTTATTTATAAGAATTAAAATAAATATAAAATACAAATAAATTAATAATTAAAATATATATGAATTAATTATCTTAATTCATATCTTCAGAGAGTAACTAATTATAACTTAATAAGTTAATAATAATTATAAATATAATAAATAATAATATAAATAATAATAAAAAGAAATAAATAAAAATATAAAGAATAATTATAAATATATCTAATTAAAAAAATTATTAATTTAAATTTGAAATTATGAAACATATAATAATTATTTGCATAATAATATAATTAATTTAATATATAATAATTATTTATATATCTTGAGTGAAATTAATTTTCAAGAAATATAATACAAAAGATAAACTATAATAGAAAAAATGCAAAATGAAGATTAAATATAATTCAATTAAAATTATTATATTATAATTTTCTTTTATTTTAAAATTTAAAAAACTGAAAAATTTAAATTTTTTAATATATTATAAATAATTTTTTATAAAATAGAATATTTAAAAATACAACTAAATTATTTATAAAATATATATAACAAGCTTTTTTTATAATTATTATACTTAAAAAAGCAAAATTAAATAATTAAAAAAGATATAATTATAAAGAAATTTTTTTAATTATAATTGATTAGTAACTGGAAAACTTAAAAAATATGATTATAAAAAAAAATAACTATAAAAAGATATAATTATAGAGAAATCTAATTATGTTTTATATATTTTTCAGTTATCTTTCAAATAAATTAATCTTTCATTTTTAATTTAGAAATATCAATAAAAATTCATTTACATATAAAAATAAAAAATAAAAAATTTAAATTAATTCAAAGCTCTTTTTATTAAATAATTTCAAATCTGAAACTTAATTTAATATCTTTGAGTTTAAAAAAAGCTTTAATAAGTTTAATTAAGAGAATAATTTAGTAATACTAGTTTAATAATCAAGTGATACTAGTTTAATCATCAAGTGATCAAAATTAAAATTTTTTTAAAATAGTTTTGACAAGTATTTATAATAATATAATGAATGAAAGAGTTAGAATTTAAAGTTTCAGAATATTAAATTTCACTATATAATTTGAATTTAATTATATATTTTTATAAGATATGATATTATACAATATATTATTTTTATTAATTTTAAAAATTAAAATATTTTAAATTTTAATAATGTATTTTATAAAAATTATATAAAATAATCATAAATAATATTATAATCTTTATTTTTAATATAAATTTTACTAAAGATAATCTATAATAAATATTATTTTTTATTGTATTTCAATAATAAATTGTAATTATCCAAATAAAAATATTTTAGCTTAGTCTAAAGTTAAAATTTTGAATAATAAATAATTTTATATTTAAAAATAAAACTATATTTATTATTTAGATAATTTGTTTTAAAATTTTTCAACTTTTTCAAGTTTGAATTCAAGTTTAATTTGAGTTTGAACTTGAATTGAACCAAATTCAAACTGAATTAGATATATTATAATGTGTCTTACAAGATGATGCGATATGGAGTAATCAGACATGTAATAACAGCAATAAAGTGCTAACTTGGCGACACAACAATTAAAGACATACCCATATCGGTTTTTTTATCGCAGATCTCATCCAAATTGATCTCAATATAACGGACTCGCGATATAACGGAGACTAATTAAAACCTCGATATAGCAAATAGAGGTTCAAACCATAATAAATCTCGCTCGATATTACTACTAAACTCACGAATAACGAAATTTTTCTTTAATTGCCCGAGGCACTTACAACAAATTTCGGGTCAAGTTTTACCGAATTATCCCTTCTTGTAGAAATTTAGCTTTATTTGTGTGACAACGCACGCATATCCCCACAAGCACATGTACATGTACATGTCTTGGCAAAAATTCCAAAGTGATAAAACATGTAATAAAAAAAAAATTGTTGAATTAAAATTATAAAAATTGTAAAAACTATAAATTTTATTTAGCTAATGCTAAATTTGAGTTCAAATTGTCCTTTTCCAATATATCTTCTAGATTTATAACGCTCACAAGAATCATAAGGATCCATTCAGGAGCAAAAGCGAACACATAAACGTACCATTCTTTTTTGTTCGCATCGGAGGTAGGCTCAAACACAATAAGTGTTCGATAAATCATCCCACTAATCAACATTAGGCAGCCGATGACCAGCACTAAAATACTTTTCTTTGTGGCTCTCTTCGCTCCCCTACTTTCAATAGAATTGGAATAGCTTTGTGCGTAAATTAAAGTATTAAACAATAAAATTATTAACAGTCCTAAAAATCCCAAAGTTGAAGCTTTTCTCAAGTTTGTTCCCGTGTCGGCCTCTTCTTGTGAAGAAGCAGAGAATTGTTTAATTGATCCAATGACTCCAAGAATTGAGCATAATGGAATTAAGGCCTTAATGAGACGTATTATGCGTTTTTCGAGGTTTGAGACGTTTTCTAGACCGACGATTCGATCAACCCATTCAGTAAATACTGCGTAAAGAGGTTGAACTACCAGGAAGTAGCCACCTGATGTGATTACCCCCGCGGCGATTGCTTTTGACTGAGAAGTATAGTCTTGTGACCACAATGCACGAGCAATAAATGCGGCAACTCGAAGAAAAGAGAAAACGAAGAATAAAAAATAACTGTAACGACAATGCTCTAAGGTCCTCCATCCCAAGGATATGGAACTAATTACAAAAAGGATTGCAAATACTATTGAAGGCGCAAGTGTAGGCAAAGCAAAAACTGGAAAAGCCATAATTAATTGCGTTTTTTTTTGTAAACTTAATGTGTGATTTTAAGAATTCAAAAAATAAATGACTGCCATTTATATAGCATTTGGCATACAGCGTGTCATGTTTACTGTTTAGTAACATTTAAGGTTAAAGGTTAGATAATTGGTGCGACATTTCACAAGAAATTAACAACCGCAAAGATCTTCTGCCAAGACACCATCCATAACCAAACCGTAAAGCACTGCCACGAGATAATTACGTTATTAAATTTGGTGCCATAGTGGCAGTGCCTTACATTAATATCATTTTGATCATAACAAATGACAAGATTGTTTGCGGCTGTTATTTAATTCTTCAGAATATCCTTCTTCTTTTCCTTATGTAGCTGTGTGAATAACATATTTTCTATTATGCTACATAGTTTTTCACAATTTCTAGATAATAGCTTCGGTACGCTCGGTCCGTCAGCCCGTATGATATGAATTTTTATCGAAGGAAAAATCTTATTCATTGAAAAGTAGAATTGATTTTGTCGAGTTTAAAATAGAATTGAATATATTGGCACAAGTTAACCTTTAAGCATAGTATGACCTACCAAAAGTTTCTGTACACACACTTCTTTATTTAATATAAAATTTAAAATAAAATCTTATCGAATTTGCTTCAGCATGCCGTCGACCAAATTCTCAATTTTGTCTTAGGAATTGCCTTCATTCAGCAAACAAGTTTGGTAAGCTTCTTCTTTGGGCTGTGATAAAGGAGACAGCATAACTGAGTGTTGATGACAGTTTTTTCCGCCGCACAGAAACACAGAATAATAAACGGGCTTTACAAACAAGTGTCAATCATCCTGTATATTAGGTGGCATGCGTAATAAATATGTACATGACGTGTATATTCAATATGAAATATGTATAACCTTAGACAATTTTGGTCAGCAACTCTGATGCCGGCCTAACCCAGACATAATCTGACCTCAGATGTCAGCTTTAGCAAAAACGTTAAATTTGGCCAAAATTTAAGATGAAGAACAGAAATTTTCAAACTTATAAAACTCTGAATCTATAAGTTTTCAAAATAGTTTGTTATTTTGGTCAAGAACTGTAGAATAATAGAAAGTATTTACCAATTTTCAATTCTATTGACTCAAAAGTTGATTATATTTTATTTGATATCTTTAGACTGTTTACACAATAGTAGATCAGACCATTTACATTTTTATAGACAATAAAGCTTTTGTTTATAATGATAATGGTAGCAAAAACAATAAAAACTTGCGCAATATCATATCTTTTTTTGATTTACATGTACATTCAAAAATCGATGTTATTTTTTGAGTCTCAATTATTATTGTGGCGGCTGATGCTGAAATCGACTGATGAAATTAGAAAATAAAAACTGATCAGCCAATGGAATGCGCTGATTTCAGCTTCAGCCAGAATTTAACATGTAAATGTTATTTGGACTGCACCATTTATACTTTACATCCATATCCAAAAAAGGAAATTTTTTCATCCCATATCCCAAATCCACCCACATCCCATTTAAATATCTCAATAATTTTATTAATAATTTTTAATTTTTATTAAGTACATATATAAATATAGTTAAAAATAATATATATTTTAAAATTAATATACACAGTGAAAGTCGATATAACGGACCAGTCGGTTCCATTAGTAAAAATTTTCAAAAATCCGTTATAACGAAGAAATTCGGTATAGCGGATAAAATACTATAACCCGTTCTGAACCTCAATCCGGTATATTGAGATTTTACTTAGTGTCCGTTATATCGAGAGTCCGTTATATCGACTTTGACTGTGTATATTTTAGAGCGAATCTATTTTGTCGCCGCCGGCACCGGATTGTTTGATCGACCACTAAAATTGCAGAATTAGTGTGTAACAAAAACAATAACAAACGATTTTTCAAAAAATGACGATAACTCAAAATTTTATATATAAAACTGCTTTTTGTTTTCTAGAATGACTGACTAATATTTCTAACAAGGCGATTATATCGAAGCACTAAAAATTTTTTCACAAAAAAAATCCGGTACTGTCATCAGCGGCGACAAACACATTTTTTCTATAAATTATTTATAAAAAGCAAAAAGAATTTTTTTGTCCCATATCCCATTTGCGAATGGGTAACAAGTATATGAACATTAAAATAGATGGATAGAGCATTATAAATCTTTTTGTTCTATTCTCATAATAACTTATACATGGCAAATCCAAAAAAATTGATGCAAAAATGAAATAAATAAGTATTACTTGGAAATTATCATTACTGTTTGAAATACAGTTAAACCTGAATATAAAGAACCTTTAAGTATATGTTAAATTATAAATTCTAAACTTTATTCTAGAACTAAAGACAATTAACATAACAATTCAAAGCTGATGAAAAAGATAATTATTTCAATAAAGAAATTTAATATAATTGCTATTGGATTAATAACCACATAAAAAATATAATTTATAGATACTTGAAAGAATCAGCTGCTATTTGATTTGATAAAAGATTCAAAAATAATGTATTAATATTAATGGACTGGTTAAATAATATGAATGATAAATATAACTTTAAATATCTGTTTATATTGAAGTTTTACATGAAGCAAAAAGTAAACTAATAGTGAAATGAGCTGAAGATATTAATATAAAGTTCGAATTATAAATAAATTAAATAGACAGATAAGTATTATAAAATATAAGAAAAAGCTAATTTTAATTCTATTTTACATATAGAAATTTATATCTGAATATATCAACAAGAATTTAAGTCTGAATTAAAAAAATAAGTATATCTTTATAATTTTAAAACTTGTATATTTATCTTGTATATATAATAGGTATTTAGCTTTAATTTATTAATTTTTGTTATTATAATTGCTGTTAGTTTTTTTTATCTGCTAATTCTACTATTATAAGATTAGTCTTCTGAACTTTAACTTTATTTTTTTATATAAAGTTTTTATTAATAAAGTTTTTAAATATATTATAATCAAGTAATATTAGATAAATTTTCTATTTACTTGATTATTAATTTAAGTAATCTCTTATAATTATCTTTTAAATATATAAATTTAATATTTTTATTTTGATATAATATTTCTTCTTGAGTTTTTTAATATTTGCTATTTTGATTTTGAATTTTAAATAATAATTCTTTCTGACTTTCTATAATATAATAATTTTTTAAATTTGTTATTTTTTTAAAAGAATTTTTTATATAAATTTTATACTTAATTAATCTTAATTATATAATAGAACTTGATAAGTTAATTTGATATATTTCAGATAATATTCTTGACTTAAAGAGATTTCAATATATCAAGATAATCTCTTTAAGTCAATTTTTTATATAAAAATCACATGAAAGATTATTATATAAAGGTTTATTTAAAAAATTAAGTTAATGAAATTTGATTTTGATTTTTCTGCTCTTTGAATATAATTTTTTTCTTTATACAGTCAATCCTCTATATATGCATGTCCCTTGGAAATGAGCCAGAGTGTATATATATGAAGGATGTGTATATATGGAGAGTCAACATTTTATTGGTTGCACATGATACATATAGTTTTATTCAAAGAATCTTGTCTCATTTATTACAAGTATAGTTTTGAAAGAGAAAAAAAAAGTTTAATTTATTTATAAAATAATAATAATAATAAAGACAAATTAAAAATATCCATTTAGTTTTCTCTACTATTATTAACTAAAAAAATTATCTATGATTATTTGTTTCTTTGTATTTATTAACTTTAAACCAATATAATAATCAAGAGCATTAACATATTTAAACAATTTCTTAGAATCTTTTTGCTATTGCAAAAAGAAACAAACTAATTCTAACTCTTTATAACTTTATTAGTATTGATTATTAGTGATTTAGTGCTATCATCAATTTCAGTATTATTAATATAAATATCTAATGGTTTTTTATACATATTAATAAGCTCTTCAATAAATTTATTATTATTAGATATTCATAAATTATTTTTTCTTCCAGATTATTCAAAAATTTATTAATTGACATGCTATTAGATAAGTTCATATCCATAACTGCTTTTTAAGCTCTTCATATATTGGTTCATTATTACAAGAAAGCTTACTTAAATTAGTATCAACACTAATTAGAAGAATATTAGTATATTTCTAATAGTTGCTAATTATTACTGGTATAATTTCATTCCAGCTTTTAATAATATAATTTATAGTCTGTAACACATTCATTTTCAATTCTTTTATATTATTCTCTTTTTGAACTTCACTCAAAATTCAGCTAATATGCAAATGATAATAATATCTTTTGAAAGAATTGATTATTTTTATATCTATTAGTTGAATTTTGGCAGTTGTATTTGGAGAAAGAAAATATATCTTGATGTTTAAAAGATCTATATTAGTTATCTTATGACATGAGTAATTATCCAAAAGTAATAATATTCATTAATCTTTATATTATTTAATTATTTCCTTATTAAATTTCTGAAACTATTCTTGAAATATTACCATCAATATTCAAGCCTACTTATTATTATGATATATTACTAGTAAATTACTAATATTAATATTAGTAAAATATTGCAGTTTTGTAAATTTACTGATTACTAATAAATTTAGTTTATAAGAACTATCAGTATTTATATAAAGCTATTATAAGTCTTTTCTTATCTTTTTTATATTCTACAAGTTTGTATGTGACTAAAATTTAATCTGGCTCTAATCTATAAAAGAGATCAGTTTTATCCATATTATATATTCATTCAGAAAAATATATCTCATAAATACTTTTTAATAATAGCAAGATATTGATAATAACATCATTATCTACTGATAATACTTCCTTGTAAAGCTTTCACAAATGAAGTTCATTATGATTTTTAAATTTTTGGAGCTAACCAGCAGAAAATTTCAATATTCCATCTGAAACTTTTAAGCTATTAGCTAGTTTCTTAACTTTCTCAGTTAAAAATATATTACTTAAAATAACTTTATCTTGATAACATAAAATAAACTCTCTCAGAATAAGCTTAAGCTCAAAAACTAATATGGTTTTATGTCATTTTACATTTGATTAAGTAACTTCAATACTAAGTATCTCATCACTCTTTTTTAAGATTCTTGATATAGTCAATTCATCCACTCAAATTTTCCATTTTTTTCAATTTAATTAATATATTCTTTCCTAGTTAGTTTCTTTTGACAAGCATATAAATAAAGCTTATATTTTTGAAAATCAGATAAATTAATCTTATTTTTTGGTATTTTATTTAAATAAAAATAAGCATTTATATAAATATAAGTAGTTATAAGAGATATTTATATTATTGGAGCTGAGTAATGAATATTGAAATGAAGTCATTTCTGTTTCTCTTATATATAGTGGCTCATGAAAAAAATGGAACAAAGGAAAAAAATTAGTGAGATACAAATATCTTATTATTGAAGAATTGTATAGAGTCAAAGATAGATATATTTTATTTATTAAAATACTACTTATCAATCAATACAAATTTTATTTTCATCTATTATTTCTATTTTACATAATAATTTTTTTATTTTTTTTTAGTATTCCATATAATACAACATAATTAGGGGAAGAAATTTATAGGTAGTTTGCCAATTAAGTTAATAGTTTTTAATTTTTTTGATATTACAAATCTGATAAATCTAGTTTACTATTTTATAGAATCACCTCCTTACCACTATAATATTATATATTCTTTTTGGCATTGAGTCAACTAACTTTGTATAAAAATTGATATCAATACTTTTTCACGCAACTTGTAGCTTTTCCTACAAGTCTTCTTTTAATGAAAGTGAGTCAGAAAGATATCTCAAATACCTATTGACTTCATTTTACAAGTATTCAATAGGATTTAAGTCAGGAGACTGTAATAACTAGTCAAGCAAGTTGATCTTATTATCAATGAACTATTGTTTTACTTTTTTGAAAATATATTTGAGATCATTATTTTATGGAAGATAAAATTTATATCCTTCAGTATCATCTCTCAGACTGTATCTAATAAGTATTTAAAATATTAACATAGACATCAGCTATCATTTTTCCATCAATTTTTTTGAGTTTACCAACTCCATTAGTGATAAAGCAACTCCAAATCATAATTAAATCATTATTAACTCTTCATTATTGATATGATATAGTAATCTTTTAAAGATTTATCAGACTTCTTTCAATAGTACTTCCTTCTATCTGACTCAAATAGTTAGAACTTGCTTTTGTCAGACCAAACATCAGTAAATTTGATAGATATCAGATCAGTAATAATCAGTAAATATGCTAATTATCACTGATTTTTTGATTACATTAATTCAAAATCTGCATAGAATTCTGAAAATAGAAATTTTGGAGAAGTATAATCTGAAGAAACTGTAATAATTAGCATAATTACAGATCATTACAGTTCTTTGGACAGAAATTAAATAGATAAATGATAAAAGATCAATTATATACATTA
>CAJVPS010003488.1:0-10175 GCA_910591765.1 Ambispora leptoticha
AGTATAATAAAATTTGAAAAGATATAAGATAATAAGAGTAAAAAGTAATAGATAAAAGTAAAAATATGAAAGAATAAGGAAAAAGGAAAGAGGAATAGAAAGGATATTTATATAAAATTTGAACTAAAATTCTACTATATAATTAAAAATATTGGGATAAGAATAATTATAAAAATAGATAAAAATAAAATAGAAAAGAATTTTAAATATAGGAATGACAAAAATTAAAGAGGTAATTTATATGAGTTACTCAATAATAATTTATAGTTCAAAGTAATCTTGATGATCATTAAGTTATCTTTTATTAATAGAATACTTATGAACTTTTCCTTTCTGATCATGAATTTTGTAAGAGTTATATCAAGTATAGTCATAAATATAGTACTATTCTTTATTTCAGATAGGTTAAAAATTACTAAGTATTATTTCATATTGAATAGTAATACTTTTTTTCCAATTTCAAATATTGTTTCTTTTTGAATTTTGTTATTGTATATTTGAGAGTATCATAATTATAATTCTTTTATATTTTGCTTTGCTTCTAATATTTATTGTAATAATTAATTTACTGTATTATATATTCACTGTATTAATTTTTCTTTTTCTATAGAATTTTCTTTCAAATAAGTAAGAATTTTTAATTTAATTGATAATTTTGCATTTCATCTATAGATCAAGAAAAATAATTCATACTTTATTGTTAAATTTTAATTAGTCTGATAAGCAAAAAGAGTAGTAGAAATAAAGGTATCCCATTCTTATTTATATATTATTATTAATTTTTGTAAGATCATATATATTATTTTATTAAAATATTCTATTATTTCTATTTATTTGTGGATAGTAAGGTGAAGAAAATTTATGCTTGATTCCAAATTTTATTGATAATTCTTTGACTATTTTATTGATAAATTCTAATTCATTATCTAATTGAATTTCTTTAGAACATCCATATCTACATATTATTTCTTTAAAGATAAATTTTGTGATGATAGTAGCTTTCTTATCTAGAATTACTTTAGCTTTAGATCATTTTGTAAGATAATTTATTACTGTAATGATATATCAATTTCCAGTTATTATTATTTTACTAGATTTAATTAAATCAATAATGATTTTGTCAAAAGATTATTCAATTTTGATAGGATGCAAAGATTGTTTGATAGTTCTTCCACCAGTTTATTGGCAGATTTCACAGATTTTTATATAATTCTTTATATCAGTTCCTATATTATTTTATCAATATTTATTTGCAATTTATTGATATATTTCTTTATATCTAAAATGTTTAGATAAAGAGCTTGAATATAAATTAATAAGAATAATTTCCATTTTATTTTCTTTGATAACTTGAAGAGGTGTAGTTGGTTCTTTTCTTCTATTAATTTTGTATAATATGCTATCAATTTATAAAAAATATTTTGCTTGATTATGAATTTTGTATTATTATTTAAGAGTTGATCCTATAGGATAAGTTTTATTATCTAAATATTATTGTAAATTATAGTAAGTTATTAAATCTATATTATTATTACAAAGAGAAAAGTTATTTAATAATTTTTCAAATATATCTAGAATAAGATATCAGCATTTTGATTCTTTTTTCCAGATTAATAAATAATAATAAAGATATATTCCATAAGAGATATGATCTAGTGATTTACTCTAGCAGAATGACTTGATTGATTTTTAAATAATTATCTCAAGATATTATGATCAGTAATAATTTCAAAAATTGTTCCAAGTAGATGATGATAAAATTATCTAATAGCCCATACTACTGCTAATATTTCTTTTTCAGTTACTTCATATTTTTGTTTATTTGATTTTAGAGTGATACTTGCATAAGCAACTACTTATTCTCTTCCATTTTTATCTTTTTGAGATAAGACAGCTCTAAGTTCTGAGTCTGAAATATCAATATAAAAATAGAATTTCTTTGTAAAGTCAGAATAAATTAAAATAGGTATAATTATAAGATGTCATTTGATTTATTAAAAAGCTTCTTTTTGATTTACAGTCCAAATGAATAATTCTTTATTATATAGTAATTTGAATAGAAATACAATAATTTGAGAAAATCTTTTAACAAATTTTTTGTAATATCCAGTAATTCAAGAAATAATCAGAGTTCTTTAATAGTTTTTGATTGAGAAAGTCTTGTATTTTCTGAATAGTTGATGATATGTCCTAGAAATGATAATTCTCTTCTGTAAAAGTTATATTTTTCTGGATTGAGTTTCAAATTAACATTTCTAATTCTGCAAAATACTTTGTTGAGATAATTTAAGTATTCTTCAAAATCTTTTGAGAATATATTTAGGTCATCAATATACACATTAGCAAAATTCTAATTATATTCTCCTAGTACTATATCCATAGCATATTAAAAAGTTACTGGAATATTATATAATTCAAAAGGTATAATATTAAATTTGAAAAGTTCTTCTCTAAAAATAAAAGCAGTTTTAGATTTATCTTCTTCTTTTATTTTAATTTGTTAGTATCCAAAGGTCAAGTTCATAGATGAAAATCAATAAGCATTTCCAAGAGAGCTTATTATTTCATCAATTCTTGGTAATAGGTAAGTATCTTTTCAGATGATAGCATTTATTTTTTGATAATTAACACAAAATCTTTTCTTTCCATTCTTTTTAGAGACTATAATAATAGATAAAGTCCAAGAACTAGTTGATAATTAAATAATATTGGCATTTAATATTCTTTGAATTTTTTCTGATATGAATGATTAATCTGAAAGATTAATTTTATAGGATCATTATTTAATAAGTAATTCATTTTTAGTGTATATCTCATATTGTATTATATTACTTCAGCCAAGTTCATGTAATTTAGTTGCAAAGATATCAGCATTATCTTTTAGTAGTTAAGTTAAGAGTTTTTTCTGTTCAGTAATTAATTTTTATTATTCAATAACTTTGTTTTCTTGTTCTTATTCCAAGAAATAAATATAAGCTTCTTGTTAGTCAATAAATTCAAATTTAGCTATTTTTTGATGAGATTATCCAAGTTCTTCTTTAGTAGAAACTAATTTAAGTTGATTAATAGGTGAAAGTTGAAGAAATATGAGTTGAGTAATTTTCTGATCTGGTTCAATAATATAATTATCTTCTGAGTCATTTTGAATAATGATACTAATATTTCCAGTATATCCAGAGTTAATAGTTTTACCTTTAACATTAATTTCTTGTTTTGCAAGAGATGATTGAGATATTACTTGACATATAACTCCTACAAAAATTTCTATAATAATTTAAATATTTACTAATATAACTTGATGTAATGAAATTCTAATTACTTCTTTTTCAGTATAATAAATATCATATTCAATATTAGTTAGATATGCTTTTTCTGATAATTTTTCTTTATCTTAATCATTATAAACTTTAATTATATAGTAATTATTATTTTAATTTATAGAGATATCCTTTAAATAATTATTAAATTATTGCAAAAGTTCATTAAGAGCTTGATAAATAATATTAAATCTTTTATGTATTTTATTCAATTCAAATTGGGGAGGCTGAGTTGAGATAGTAGTAAAGCTAATTTCTTCAATTAATTTATTTATTACTATTTCTTCTGGAATTAGTTCCAAGATCATAGGGCATTTTTCTTTATCTAATTTAACTGGAAGTTCAGATTGTATATAATCATTATATTTATCTTTGTCACAAGAAATTAGGCATTCTTGACAGAATTTCATATTGATATAATCCAAGTAAGCAAGCTATTATCTTCAATTAGGACTGAGTTATTAATAAATATATTAAAATATTTTAGTAGCAGAGGCTTTTACAGAACTCTCATAAATGATTTCATGAACAAAGTCATCCTCATACATAAAGCAAGATAGAATTACTTTGTTAATTTTATTATATTCTTCATAAACTTCTAATAGTATTCCTCTTTCTCTAAGCTTGTTAATTATTTTAGTAATCTTTCTTTATTCTTTATGATTAAATTAATAAATATATTAATGTTTATAAGTACAAAAGTATTTCTTGTCATAACTTTCAGTAACAAATATTTCTCTAGGTTCATTATGTTCATCATATTGAGAGTAAGCAGAAAGATTTAATTATTTTTCTCTGATATAATTGTTATAAGCAGTTACTTTTTTTCATTCATCTTAAAATATATTCCAATATAATATTTATCTATATATTTTTCATATTCATGATATCTTTTAATCTGAGAATTAGAATGAATTTGTTGTGCAGTAAATTGATATATATCAAAACTTTTCTTGACTCTTTTATTAATAAAGAGTTCTTGTTCAACTTCATCAGTCTAATTTTTATTAGTTTTGAATTCAGCATGAAAAGATTTATGAATTTTGATGATTATTTAGTTAGTAAGATCATTATAGCATTAATGATATTGATGATTAGGCACAAAGAGATTTCTATAGTACAAGCATTGGCCATTTGATCCTTGCCAGTCAAATAACTATTAGTTATTCTAATTATATAATTGAGTAAACTTCTTATCAAGTCATTTGAAGTCTTTCCAAGTATATTTCTTCCATTTAATTTTAATTTCTTCTTGGTAGACTTATACTTCATGAATTCTTTTAATACTTTAGATAATTTGAAATGGAATTTTTTCAAAGTCAATATCTCTTAATCTTTAGTTTAGAGTTTTAACAGGAGTTCAGACTTCTTTAGTGATGATTTCAATACTATCATTATCTTGAAATTCTTGTTGTTTAGGAGTTATAATATTTCAATTATCATATTACTACATGAGAAAAATCTTCTTTTCCAAGTATTGTTTTTCAAATTCACTTTCAAAATCTTTTTCTGATTCATCTTCTTCAGAACTGGTATTATTAAATATCAATTCTCCTTTATTACTATGAATAAATTTAATTAGTACTTTTTCTTTTTGATCATCATATTCAAAAGTGAGTAATCCTTTTCTAATATCTATATTGACTTTGATTTTATTTAAAAAGTCTATGTCAACAATTACTAAGTATATTTTTATTTTAGTAATATCCACTTTAGTAGGAATCATGATTTTATTAATATTTAAAAGTAGATTATTAATAGCTCCAAGAGATTATTAGACATATCATTTATATCTGATATTAAAATATTTGAATTGTATTATATTTTTAATCCTATATCTTTAATGAAGTTATATATAATGATACATTCAGAGGCATCAGTATCAATGATTAAATTAATAATATTCTTTCTAACTTTTGCTTCATATCAAGCAGATGTGATTTTGAGTTTTTGCCCAAGTAATACTCTTCTTTTTCTTTTTAGTTTCAAGATTATAACTTAATATATTTCTTTTGATAATTGAGTTCTTTGTGAAGATGAGATCTGAATAAGCTGAGTAATAGTTATATTTGCTTTCCATTAGATCAAATCTTCTAGAATATCATATAGTTCAGCCAAGATAGTGAGTACAAATAAAGTGATTTTACTTTTTTTTTTATGAATAGTCTTTTTGGTGAGTTCTTCTTCAAGAGTTTTAGATGGTTCAGTATTATTCATATCTTGATCAAGAATAACTTTAGAAGTATTTTCTTGTTCTTTTTCTTCATTATTATTAGGTTCCTTATTTTCATCAACTATTTCTTTTCAGAATCAATCTATGGATCTGATTCTATAAGGAGTAGTTCTGGAATTTCTGGATTTCCTTTTAGCAATCAAGTATTCATGTATATCAAGTAGTAAATTTATATTATTAGATTTGGTAGTTAATATTTGAATACTGTCAGTAAGAGCTTATATTTGGACTAATAATGCATTTTAATTATTATTTATATTTTGATTGTTACTAGTATTTACCTGATTTGATAACATATTGTTTTATTGCTGATTATTTCTATTAGTTCTCTGATGATTATTTTTAAAGTTATTTTGATTATTCAGATATGATTGTAGTTGAGAACAGTTAAGACAAATATAACCTGGCTTATCACAATTATAACAGATTGAAACTGATTTAGAATTTTAATTATTAGACCTATAATCTGAATTATTTCTATTATAATTTGATTCTTTATTGGTTTCAATACTTTTTATTTATTGTTTGAGATCTTGAAGCACTATCAATATAGTATTCAGTTTTAAGTTATCCTGAATTTGAGATTAATAATAGCATTGAGTTGGTATATCTGCATCTGCTTTTTTTATATTTTTGGTAACTTGTACTATATTTAAGAAAGTTCTATCAGCTGAGATCTGGATCTATTTTCAGATTTCTGATTTTAATTCTTTTCTATATATTCAGATCTTATATTCTTCTGGATATTCATTTTCAGGATCTACTTTATGAAGTAGATTAATAAATTTATCTGTATATTCTTTCACAGTATCAGTTTGTTATAAGATTTCAATTTCATCTTGTTATTGGTCAATTCTTTCTCAAGTATGAAAGTGTGTAGCAAATTAGTATCTGAAATTATGTGGTTAATCATTATTATTATTCCAGATTATTAATCTGATGACATTATCTCTTCCTCTTTCATCATATCATAAGATAGCACATCTTCTAGATATTCTTTAACTAATTGTACTTTTTTGGTATCAGTAATACCATTAGCTTAAGTAATAATATTAAAGTCTTTAAGCTATTCTGTTGGATCTTGATCATTTTCTCAGTATTTCCTGATAAAAATTATGATTTTTTCTATAGGCTGGGCATTCTGATTATCTATTCAGTTAGTAAGAGCTCCAAGAGCTGCAATAAGATTATTCAAGTTGTTATTATTATTTTATTATGCCATTTGGTTATTTTCTTCTTCTTCTGATTGATTATTATTTTCTGAATCAGTTTAAATATCCTCTTTTGAACTAAAATAATTACTATTTTCTTCTGATTCTAAAGTTAATATAATTTGTAAAGAAGATATTAGTATATCTTCTGAGTTCTTTATTTCTGAATAGTATCTGTTAATATCACTATTTTCAGAAGTGTTCTTGTTTGAAAGATAAAGACTTGATAAATAAACTATTAGTAAAATTATTCAATTAAGTCAAGTTATTTTTCTTGAGTATTAATGTGATCAAAGATAAAGGTATTTACTAGCTATACTATTCTTTATCTTAGTTGACTAATGTATATTTTACTAAGATCAAGTTGAAGTAATTCTTGAAATAACAAATATATAATTTGATTAATTAATACTATTCTAATATTTTTTGTAAACAAGTGAAAAATATAGAATTGTAAAGTAATTTGGGATTGAAGAGGATAATAATGAGAGTAAAAGTCTTGGACAGGTATCCTAATAGTAAAATTAGGATCTTTATATGCTTCAAGATGATAATTAATTGATAGTCTAATAAAAGAATAATAATTAGTCATGAAAACTCAAGACACAAATATTTATTAATTATGGATAAAGAAAGAATATATAAAAATTAATATCAAAGTGTATAAGAATAATAAAGGGATGTGAAGGGATTTTTCTCTATAAAGGGAATATCAAAAATATGTTATGATAAATTAATAAGTGAAGTTTCATTTGAATTCATCTTGACAATATAGGGTTGGAAGAGACTGAAGTAATTAAAGATAAAGAGAGAGAAATTAGACTATAACTTTTAATAAAGACAAAGTTTCTAAGACCTATGTCAATATTTATGAATATTATTTTAAAAAGAATAATAAGATAAAGAAAGAAATAAATAAATCAAAGTAATTATAAAGATTGACTAAGTGAAGCCAATAGTAAACAATATATTTCATGATTATCTTGATAAATTTGTAATCATATACCTAGATGATATCTTAATTTACAGTAAAATAAAGAAAGAACACATTCAATACTTACAGATTATATTAGAAATACTTTGCAAACATAAATTGTATGCCAAGTGGAAGAAGTATGATATTATTCAGCAATATATAGAATATCTTGGACATTTTATCTCAGCGGATGGTATTTCTGTTGATCAAAGAAAAATTGCCACTATTAGAGATTGGTCAGCACCAACTAATGTATCAGAACTTTGCTTATTCCTAGGTCTTGCAAGTTATTACAGGAAATTTGTGAAAGGTTTTTCAGCAATTGCCTCACCACTCATAGCACTCCTACATAAAGATCAAGAGTATGAATAGTTTACCATAGTGCAACAAGCATTTGACACTCTTAAACAACATCTCACCTCAGCACCAGTCTTGTTGTTACCTGACCCAAAATTACTATTCACAGTTATCACAGATGCTTCAGATTTTGCCATAGGAGCTGTGTTAAGCCAAAACCAAGACAAGAGTAATCAACTAATTGCTTTTAAATTCAGAAAACTTTCACCAACTGAACAAAATTACCCAGTTCATGAAAAAGAATTACTTGCAATAGTATATGTAATTAGACTCTGGAAGCCATATTTAGAAGATCAAAAATTCATAGTAATTACAGACCATATCTTCTTGGAATATATTAAAACACAATACAATCTTTTCAAGAGACAGGCTCACTGGTTAGAAACTTTATAAGCTAGTAACTTTGAAGTTAAATACAAACCTGGCAAGGATAATGTAATAGCAGATGCACTTTCATGTCAATCACATCTGGCAAATATTTCAGTTATCATTACCAACCTGATAGAAAAAGAAGACTTGATAAAGAAGTATCAAGAAGACAAATATTTTACAGAAATATATGAAGACTTGAAGAATTTCAACAACACCAATCCAAAGCAACAAACTAAAGTTAAAAACTTTGAATTAAAAGATGAATTACTTTACCTGAAGAATATCAGTCACTTAGCCATACCAGATAACAAAAACTTGAAGGCAAAAATACTTTTTGAATTTCATGATATACCAATAGCTGGACATATTGGAATTGACAAAATATATGCAGCAGTTTCTCAACAATTCTATTGGTCAAAGATGAATAAAAATATTTACAAATATATTACTAGTTGTGAATCTTGTCAATGTAATAAAAGTAATAATCAATAACTCTCAGGATTATTATAACACTTAGCTATTTCAGAACACAAATAAGACATATTATCATGAATTTTATAGTATAACTTCCAATCATCAAGTCTGAATATGATGTTATAATAGTCTTTGTAGACAAATTATCAAAAAAAGCACACTTTATATTAATTACAACAATAGCAACAGCACCTGATATTGCTAAAATATTCTTTGAAAATATCTTTAAATTGCATAGCTTATCCACAATCATAATATCAGATAAAGATGCAAAATTTACAAGTCATTTTTGGAAGTCTCTTTTTGAATAGCTAAATACTAAACTTGCTATATTTACAGCCTTTCACCCACAAACAAATGGCCAAACAGAAAGATTAAATAGAATCTTGGAAGAGATGCTCAGAATATACACTACCTATCAGCAAAATAGATGTGATGAAAACTTAGCAGCTGCAAAATTCACTTACAATAATAGTAAAAATGCTTCAACAGGTTATACATTTTTGAATTAGATTGTGAACAGACACCTCGCATACCAATTAACATTCTATCACAACAAAATAATGTTGCAGCCTCTCAAGATTTCTTAGAACACTGGAATACCATGATAAAGATTGTCAAAGATTTGTTACTAGAAGCTCAAGAAAGATAGTCAAAATATGCAAATCAATACAGAAGATTTGAAGAATTTAACCTTGGAGATAAAGTTCTTCTCTCAACTCATAATATAGAATCTCCAGTTGATAAACAAAGGACAACCAAGAAACTCATACCAAAATTCATTGAACCCTTTGAAATTATCACCAAAATATCTTCTATCACTTACAAATTACAACTACCGCAGAATATGAAATTATATCCAGTATTTTATATATCACTTTTAAAGAAATATAACCCAAATAATGAATATAATAGACATCAACCACCATCAACAATCATTACCTCAGATAATGAAGAAGAATATGAAGTTGAGAATATTCTTGACAAAAGAATTTATTATTGCAAACCCCAATATCTTGTCAAATGGCTAGGTTATCCTTTCTATGATGCAACTTGAGAACCTTTTGATAACTTGAAAAATACCATAGAGAAGATTAATATCTTTGAAAAATCATGCTCTTGAATACAATGAGGAAATTATACTTTAAGTAGGGGAATATGTAACAATTTTGATTGGATTATCTTCCTTTAGATCTTTTTTAGTTTAGATCTTCATTTTGCACTATCTGTATAAC
>CAJVPS010003489.1:0-10174 GCA_910591765.1 Ambispora leptoticha
AAAAGAGAAATTCTACTAAGAAACTATCTATAGCTAAAATAACTCAAATATACCATGTGACTTTTCTTGGCAAGATCGGGTGATTGTGGCGCAGTAAGTCACGTGTGGCGCAGCATGTGGCGCAGTAACGATCTACGAAATAAAAATTAAATATTATATAATTACTAATTATTAATCTAATTTTGTTACAAAATTATTTATAATATTAAGTAAGTTCAAAGTTATTCTAGAGATTTTCTAGTAATAAATATTATATTAATACATAACTAATAAATAAAATAAATAAAAGAAATATAATAAAAATATTAAAAATTAAATATTAAAATTATAAAACTAAAATTAATAAATATACTAACTTAATCTTTTTTTACTATTTTTTTAAGTAAAAAATAAATATAAAGTAAGAATATAAACTTTTATACTTAGAAAAACTTGCAAAAATTTTTTAATCAAAATAATATAATTATTTAAAATTAAAATCTTTAACTATAATTATTTTCAAGCAAGAAAACATATAATAATAAAATATAATTTATTATGATAGAAAAAATAAATGAAATAATTATCAAAGTAAAGATTTAGAAGTAATTAGAAAATATAATATGTTAAAAAAACCAGAAATTTTAATTTTAGCTATATTTAATGAATATTTTATTCATATAAAATTTTAAATATATATATTTGATAATCTAGTGAAATATTTACTTAAAAGTATTTAATAGCATATCTTAATAAAATTTTTCATAATTAATATTTTTTTATTAAATTTTTTATGAAAAAATTTACTATAAAAATTTAAAATATCTTTTTAATCTTTTTTTATTTGTCATTTAATGAATATTTATTTAAATTATATAAAATTTTAAATAAATATGCTTGATAATCTAGTAAACAAGTTTACTTAAGATTAATTTACAAAAATAATAATCAAATTTATTTATAATAACTTATTTAAGTTTTTTTATTAAAAATTTTTAATTTTAAAAATATAAATTATAAAAAATTTAATAAGATAAGTGTTCAAGTAGTCTTAAATAAAGTTATTTATTATATATCTCAAGTATATATATTTGAATTTTTATTTTATTTAAATAAATATTTATAAAGAAAATTAAAAATTACAGTTTTTTTACACACTGTAAGTATAATCTAATTATTAGAATTAAATTTGAACTTTCAAATACATTTATTTCCAAAAATCAAGATAAAATCACTTTAATATCACATTCTGATAGATATGAAATATTAAATGATCATGTAAAATATATACATGAACAAATTGATTTATAGCTCATTAATGAAAAATTATTTAGAAAATATAATATATCATTAGAAAAAATAACATTAGTATATTAGCAATAGGAGTAATTATTTCGTCAAGAGCTTTGGGTCCAATTATTCTACATTTTGATCTTTATATTTAACGTATGCTGTATGACGAATATTATATCAGAAAAATAAAAATTATATGAGGCATACATAATCATATTTGCTTTTTGCAAATGTATTTCTGGAGTTTGTTACATTAAATGGATGAAGATATATGCTAGAGGTTTTGTTCATTACTTCACAATATCCACAAGATAGTTCTCATTAAGAAGCACATTTTTATTAGGTCAATCTGTTTCAATCCTCCCTGTTAACAAAAATCGTTTGCAGTTAAAATTTCTCTATTCATCTAGATTCCTCAAATGACAATATTAATATATTGTTTATGCTCGATGTTAGAGGTATTAGAATTTTTTCGTAAAACTTTTCGTGCTCCATTTATTCCATGAGCTACTCTATATTCAACATTTTTCCATACAGATCGATCCTTTTCAGAATATGCAATATAATTAGGGTTAGTCTTAAGGGACACATTTTTTTGTGAAATAAATAAATTGTTATATAATAAGAAAATGATTGTTATAGCTCAAAATTTATTTATTAAAAATGGCTAAGAACTTGATGCAAACAAATGTTTTGAAATAGGTATTCGTTATCTAAAATGAAGGCGGAATAGAAAAGTCTGCTGTTGATAGAAAATATAACATCAAGCGTTTGTTATATTTACAGAATTGGAGTTGAAAACAAAGCAATCAATTATAATAAATCTGCTGAAATGGGTTATTCTAGAGGAATAAATAGTGTTGGTCATTGTTATCAAAATGGAATCGGTGCCAAAGAGGATGAACACATGTCATTCATTCATTTTGAAAAATTCTCGTTATATGGATCATGCTGGAGAATATTTAATGTCAGATATTGTTATCAATACGGAATAGGGGGGTTGACAAGATGAGCATAGATCATTTATTTATTATCAAAATCTACAAATATAGGTTCATGCTGATGAAAATGCCACAAGTTGGTTATTTCAATCGAAATGGATTTGTATGAATCAAGACTTACATAAGGCTAATGAAAGTAAATATAATATTTTTATTTAATCATAAATTAATTTACTAATATGAGAATTACTTAGGAAAAAGTAAATTTTCAGGTAAATTTAATATTAATAAGTATCTATTTTTTAGAAGTTATCAAATCATATGAAAATTTTGAAATATACATGTTAGAAGAATATTGAACAATGAGAAATATCAATTATCTTGATTTTTATATAATGTATTTAAAAGATCAAAGGGATTGAAAAAGGTGGATTCGCGACAGTATATTTTGGACAATGGTTGAAGAAAACTAAACTTATACAAAGTTCAAAAACTTTTGCGCTAAAGTGATTAATAATCAAAATTTTCTTGAAGTGGTATTATTTTATTACTTGTTATTCAAATCTAATATAAATATATATATTTATTTTAACTTTATAATTTAAAGTCGAAAGGCATAACATAAAATTGGATGTGAAAATCCTTCATTTTTAAACGACGAGATGAAATCTCTAAAAGTATATCTTTCTTATGAAATATGTTTTTTACGTGATATTCTTCATTCTATATCACAAATAATATGGAAAACTATTATATTGCATAACTTCTGTCTTATAACAATTCGTTTACAAGGACTTATATATCGGAATTCACATAATGGTAATATTTACAAGATGATTTATATAGCGCGTATATTGCTATCTAAGACTGCCAATATCATGTGCAGAAACAAGATGGAAATATTTTTGAGATTTTGCCCTTTGTTGTCCTTGAGATTTTAGAGGGGTAAGAGTCTACTCAAGAGCAGATATTTACTGTGCAGTTTTGGTACCATAATATCAAGTGGACAAAGAGCTTTTGAAGTTTATTCATTTAAACTTGGTTATGCATATTGTTACCGAAAAAGTCATAAATCCCGAATTCCTTAATCTTTACCTAACAGGAAGGTTTCAACTAAATTGAGAATGATTTATATTTTTACATTGCATTATTACCGTTACGGTTCTTACAACAATCAATCAGTGTGTAACGGTTATAAATGAAAACGGTCTCTGCCCAACAATAATGTAAGACGAACATCATTACCTAAACGACCCTTTAACGTTGTAAACTATTGATAATAATAACGAACAATAATCACGATAACTCTCGTGGGAATCGATAGCTAATAGCCATGAGTCAATACTCTTTACGATACGATTATTGTAATAACAGTCTTTTATCATGGTAAAAAAATAATTGAACGATTTATTCTGTAAATCTTATTATCATAGGATGCTCCAAGATCGTAATTGACATCTGACATTCAACGTTTCTTAAATTCGACCATTAATTATCTTTTATTATCGCTATAATCATTATAATATTCCCAGCAATTATCTTTAAAAAATCTAAATAGTAGAGTTAAAAGAAACGCCATTCTACAAAATAGCCTTCTAAACTTCAATCATGTAATTAACATAGATATTTGCCGTCTAATAACTAAAGAATAATTAAATATATATATATAAAGGCGAGTTCACGGCCTTTTAACGAACTGCAGACAATTACAAAATAAAAAAAATTTAATAAAAATTTAATTTATGAACAATTCCTTTTCTTGTTAAAATACGCTTCTTGTTACCCATTTTCTTTTAAAACTTGCGCATAAGTGACTTTTTCTCTTTTGTGCCTAACAGAAATTGATATTGGAAGAACTCTATTCTAAATAATGCATAATTTACCTTGAGTGTCACGTTTGTTGGCATCGGATAAGTCCAACCGTTGATTCGCTTCATGCTATGCCGGAATTTGCTGTGTACCTAATTCCTTGTGCTGAATAGTTTGTTGGTCACGTCAAGAAGTCCAATTTTTCCTTTTTGTGTTGGTAATGAACCAGGGATCCTATGAATTATTTGAGTCTATTCTAAACATCCTTATTAAACATACCTGTTTCTGCCCTTTTATAAATATTTTAGTAATTCTCGAAAAAACTACCACAAGATACCTTTTAGGACGGATAGAGACCCACTCTTTCCGCGGATCATTCAGTCCGAAACCACTACCCTTAAGTTGCGCTCTACCTTCATTAGATCTAATAATTTTCGAGAGTAGCATAAGGGGGGATCAAAATTTGCATGCAGATTCCTAATTCGTTCATCAATCATCGCATGAATTCAGATCCAAAGAAACGTCTACCGCCAAACACAATGACTTCATGATAAAATGGTTTAATGAACTTGAAATTTTGGAAGATAACGATATTAAAGGTCCAATTCTAATTTTAGAAAATATTATTATTTTCTCCGACCAACTTTGTAATGGTAGCAACTGTAGAAAGTAACGTCCAATTTGCGTATGTAATAACCTAGACTAATATATGTCCCTTCTTGTTATTGTTGACTCAAATTTTTTTATTTAATTTTAAACATACACAAGACAAATTTTGTTAGATGTAAATAGGATACCTATCGTACTCAGTTGACCGGCGTTGACAGGAGTAAAATAGTAATTTTTATTGACGTGGCAAGCTGTAAGAAAAACCATAATCCGATTATAATATAATTGTCTCTTGCCAAGTACAAAAGAAATAGGAAAACTGAAATTCACTACGATTGGGAGACCATAAGATCTTAACAACAAGGAATAATACACATTTAAAAGTCAAAAAATTAAATCGAGTCATTTTACGACATTGGCAATGAACAATCTATGCAAAAGCTTACCTGAGGATTCTCAAAGGTAATTTTATAATATAAAATGTTAATTAATTCGAGAAACATGTTTCAGCAAAATAACACTTGCTCCACACCGGGAAAGAAGTCACGAAATAGGTTCAAATAGAGAAAATCAATGATTAACGTGTCTTCAAGGCCCCTAACTTCATAGAAATGCCTGCAAATCATTGGAGAACAATATTTAAAAGTGTTAAAGCTTCCAAAGATTATGAGAAAGTTCAAGGCTACTCTAAAGGAAGCATGATCAAATTCGATGTGTTGTTTGTTTTTGAAGGGCTAATGATATATTTAAAAAAAAGATTTTATATACAAAACAGTAAAGTAAATCAGAATTTCATTTTTTAAAAAAAAATCGGGCGTTGTATTTTCTTTTCGTATACGCCAAATTCTAATACATGTAAATTGCAGTTTTTCTAAATATAACTCTAATAATTATTTTTTACAAAACTGAATACATGTATTATTTATTCATGCGTCAACTAGTCTTTATTTTATTATCAAAATTTTATCTGCAATTTTACAAGTGCATACGTACATCTCTAAACAATACTTTAAGAAATATGCACATGATACATAAAAAAATACGGAAATATGAAAAGTCTTATATGTACATAAAATACAAGAAATGCAAAACACGTGTATGTACATTTAACTCAATATAAAACTTTTTTTATAGGCGTGTCTCTTATAGTAAATTGCAATTCATACTTCAAGTCGGAATTCGAGGATAAGTTTATCAGTAATAATTACTCTTCGTCTGGTATATTCGACTAAACTAGATTAATATACGAATAAAAAAAGATAATTTAAGTGTTATTGTATTTTCACGAACAAAATAAGAATGATACTGTATCAACCAATTGACTATGAATGGAAGATTATTGTTTTGAAAAACGGAAGCAATAATTATTTGAAGAAAATAATTGGAAAAATCCTAGAAATTCTAGTATTGGAAAAATTTATTTTGAAAACAAATTTTGATTTAATTGTTACAACAAGTAATATATACAGGCTAGAATTTTCAAATAGAACATTTAATTGCTTTAAAAACCATACTGGAAATAGATGATATAGACAATATCTACAATTTAACTTAAAATACGTCACTGTTCACCTCTGAGTTCATCGCATATAAAAATTTTAGCACTTCAATCAAGATTTCGAAAAATGAGCTTGTCAAGTCATAAAAATTTTCATTCTCAATTTTAACTGCGATTAAGAATAAAGATCTGTGGAGAATCCCCTGAGTTAAAATTTCGGAACAATTTCTTGAGAATAATACATACGGTCAATTACCTTTCATATTAAATTTGCAATACGTCATATGAGATCACTTTGAAATCATTTCAAAGTCATCAACCAACAGTGTAGAGAAATGCGGGTTATATTCATTTGTAACACCCAAAAATCTGGAGAAAATAATTCGCTTTCTATTTAAAATAATTATTCTCCATTTACATTAACGGTTTTCTCTTAAAATGAGCATTTGATTTTCATCAAGAAATTTAATTTTATCCATCAAATGAACAATAACCTTCTCCACAATGAATATTAAGTAACTGCATAGCTTGGCTCGAGACTCTACATTTTTGGGACAATAAAAGTTAATAGACAGATTCTAATTTGGAAATGAAATCATATTTTCATATCTCTTAATCTAATTGAAGTATGGTGAGTTTTTATGATGATATAATTAATAAAATTATACAAAATTTGATTGCTCGAGCTGTAGCATGTTACATGTACGTCAAATAATAATTAATGCATGACCAAAACAATTACGCACAATATGTCCTTAAAGAGAAATAATGTACATGTACATGTATTATGTTGGTATGTACGACAGAACGATTCGATTTACATATAGCGCATCACTTAAACAAAATTGGTAATTCTCATAGAGCTGCAAACACAAGAAATTTTCAAATGAGGGAGGGTGGCCTCCGTCTTGCTAATAATTCGATAAAGCAAGTCTATGCAAATTAAGAATCTAAACAATCGATGCGGAAAGGCTTAGACATTCATGATGAGGAGGACTCATCTGAAAACATGAAAGTATCTCATTTCTCTCAACTATAAAAGGAGGCCCCTTTCAACATTGAAGAGCATCAAATTCCAAGAATAACGAAATTACCATTAAAAAGAAAAACACATTAATCAAAATGAGCAAGCAAATTTCTCTCATCTATTTCTTGGTTACTTTGACTATCTTCGCTTTTGTCTTCTCTCCATCGGCCAATGCCACGCCCTTAAAGAGAGAACCGCCAACATGCAATCAGACAATCGACTATTGCACATTTGAACCTCAAAAGGGAAATCAATCACAACAAGTCCTCGGCATGGTTACTTTTACACAATTCACTAATTGTACAGTGAGGGTCACCGGCCAATTCAATACAGTTCATGGCCCTTCGTACGACTACGATTTCCATGTAATCCCAAGTGTCGCTATGAAAGATCAACCCATCTACGATTTTGACGCCTGTCTCAAAGACCAAATTGATCAACCTTTTCAATGTGATCTACCACCCGGTACCGTTCCATTTAATAGTCTCGTAGGTAACCTTTGTGCAGTGATGTTCGAAAATGGTCAAGTTGACGATGTTATTAATGGAACTGCTCCGGTCAAACAAGTTTAAAACAAACCATTACTTTTCTCCGTTGATAAATTATGTATTATATGATTTATTTATTGGAAGCGATAGTTGTATTTTTTCGTTTACATGTATAACAGATGTATTATTAGATATTAGTTAATTGATGCCTTTTAATAAATTCTTTGATAAACGTTAGTTTGCTTTCTGTAACTGAAAGCTGGCACTCATCTCGAATTAAATGTAAAGAAGTGAATTGCTGACAAAGCATGTAATTGTTCTACGCAAAAAATGCATCATAGCACTCTAGTTTTATATTAGGGGAGAAAACTTTCCCATTGCGATACTTAGCGAATATACTAATATTGATGTTATTTTAAGCAGTTCAGTTCGAATTCACAATTGAAGTTGCTTTATAAACGAGCTCAAATTGATAATGGACTAGTATATAAAAAACGCGCCTTTAAATTCACTCACATAAATGAACAAACAAGGGATGTGACCACTGGAAACCCTCAGAATACTGCCAACATATGATACAGGGAATCATATGCCAAATTACTAAAAAAAACTTACATTTTTTACCAAATGGTAAATTACTAAAAAAACAAACATCTTACATTTTTTACCAAATGACATGTTACGCATAATAGCCATCTATGCGTTAAATTTAATCCAATGACAAGAAATTTCAGCATATTGAAGTTCATACATGCACCTGTAACGAGCAACCCACGACGAATTAAAGTCAAAGTTTAAATATTTGCAGTGCATCACCAGAGTGGAAATAAGCTTTTACTATACAGAGAATTAGAATATTACATGACATGTTCAATGCTACATAGTTAATAAAATCTCGTATTAATTGCATTTTTTTTCATCAATACTGAATAATGAATTCATTTTAATCATTCCTCAGCATTCTGCGTTTAGGTTCATTTCAAACCGTGTGTATGACAACTACGGTTTTCATTATATTATTCGAATGCTGTTTCTTGTCTTAGTGTATCGTTCATAAAAATTCGAAAATCCACTTCGTATTGATTTCTTACACGTATTTCAATCATTCTTCCTATGCATATTTTCTTTTTTTTCCTGTGTATCTTTGTTATCGTTATCGTTATCGTTATCGTTGATTTCGGAATGCGCTTTCAACTTTTGTGACTGTGTTGCCAATTTAATGGTATATGTATGTTGAAGTTTGACGATTTACTCGTGTAATGATAAAATTTTTTCGAGGTTTGTCGTTTGTCTAGCATTTTACACATTTTGCATCTACAAACCCTATTGTCTTTATCATGTACATGTAATACCTATACATGTACATATGAATTTCCAATAAAAAGCCATTAACGATACATGTACTAAATTCGATTAATGCATGACAACGTAATAACGATAGGTAATGTGTTATTGCATGTACTCGGTAGACAAAAGTTTAGAATCGGAAATGATTGATATATAATCATTTCCGATTCCAAACTTTTGTCTACCGAGTGTTCAAGTAGATGTCATGTTACTGAACAATGTACTAATTTTGTATCACGTACCAATATGGAACACAAGAATTATATGTGCAATAATGAACGCGCGCGTTATCGAAATAAGAATAGAAATAGCATTCATAGCCTTTTTGTCGCTAACGAATACGTAATGATATCATGGTTTTATTTTGCGATTTCAAAAATAACTTTTACTATGAAATTTGCAACATTTCAAAATTATAGCTATAACTCAGGGTTTAGTTGAAAAATTCATTATTTGAATCTTAAATTTTTATAAAATAAAATCATATACATGTACATGTACAGTATCATTGCTGATTTAGAATAAATGCTAAAAGTTTAGTATATAAATAAAGAAGTATCCATCTTATAAGTAATTAATAAAGTAAAGCTCAGTAAATTTCAATTTTTTAAATGAATATAATATTTTCAAAGTATTAAATTATCTAATATTCAAAAAGATAATTATGTATAATAATTAACTTCTTATAATATACAAAAGTATTAATCTTTAAGATATTATTTGAAATGTTAAATAATATTTTATTATCATCAAATATATTTTATTAATAAAAATTTATATATACTTGAATTAAAATAATAATAAAAATCATAAAAATTTTAAATAAGAAAAAAAAATAATAAAGTAATAATAAAAAAAGAAATAATAAAAGATAAAAGTAATAATATAAAAATAAGTAAAAAAAGAAATAACAAAGAATGTTAAAGTAATAATGCAAAAAGATTACTATATAAATAATATAACACAATATAATTAATATGAATTGATACAAAAAGATTTGTACTTCAGATAAATATTAATAGATTATTTTTTCAAAATAAAATTTTAATTTTATCTTATTTAATTAAATATAAAAATTTTTGTTATATATCTTTTATAAAAAAATTTTTTTACTAATAATAACTTTTTTCAATTATTATTTCTTAAATTTTACTATATAAAATTTAATTAAAATTAATATAAA
>CAJVPS010003490.1:0-10174 GCA_910591765.1 Ambispora leptoticha
GTGTATCAAGTAGTAAATTTACATTATCAGGTTTGGCAGTTAATGTTTGAATACTATCAGTAAGAGCTTGTATTTAAGCCAAAAATGTGTTTTGATTATTATTTATATTTTGGTTATTATTAGTATTTATCTAATTTGATGATATATTATTTTATTGCTGATTATTTCTATTAGTTTTCTAATGATTATTTCTAAAGTTGTTCTGATTATTCCAGTATGATTATAGTTAAGAATAATTAAAATGAATATGACCTGGCTCATCACAATTATAACAGATTGAAACTGATTTAGGATTTTAATTATTAGACCTATAATCTGAACTATTTCTATTATAACTTGATTCTTTACTAATTTTAATACTTTTTATTTGTTGGTTAAGATCTTAAAGTATTATTAGTATAATATTCAATATTAAATTATCCTGAATCTGAAATTGATAATATTCTTAGATTAACATTTCTGCATCTGCTTTTTTTACATTCTTGATAACTTATATCATATTTAAAAAAGTTTTATCAATTGAGATCTGAACTCATTTTCTGATTTCTAATTTCAATCCTCTTCTATATATTTGGATTTTATATTCTTCTGGATATTTATTTTCAGGATCTACTTTATAAAGTAGATTAATAAATTTGTCAGTATATTCTTTTATAATATCAGTCTATTGCAAGATTTTAATTTTATCTTGCCATTAGTCAATTCTTTCTCAAGTACAGAATTAAGCTGCAAATTGATGACTAAAACTGTATGATAAATCTTGATCATCATTCCAGGTTATTAGTCAGATGGCATTATCTCTTCCTCTTTCATCATACTATAAGGCAGTAGTATTTTCTAGATATCCTCTAACTAATTATACTTTTCTGGTGTTGGTGATTCCATTAGCTTGAGTGACAATATTAAAGTTTTTTAGTCACTTAGTAGGATCTTGATCATTTTTTCAGTATTTCCTGATTGGAATAATAATCTTTTTCATAGGCTGGACATTCTGATCAGCCATACAGTCAGCTAGTACTTTAAGAGCTTGAATAAGATTATTCAAGTTGTTATTATTATTCTGTTATGCTATTGAATTATCTTTTTCCTTTAATAGTTAGTTATTATCTTCTGATTCTAGTGATCCTAACTGGTTAAGTGTTAACCAGTTAACCGCCAGTTAACCGGTTGACCAATCAAAAATCTCTTATATAGTTAACCAGATATAAAAAGCCAGATAAGGTTAATTCATATTTATAAGCAAATCTGCACGATTTAAACATAATGCTACTAGCCTAACATTTGTTTCAATTCAATTCGCAAGAGCAATGAGCGGGCATCAGAGAAGATGAGAAAGAAAAAAAAGTAGTTTTGGAGCTATTTTAATTTTATTTGTATGAGATTATAAATAAAGAAAACTGTTCTCAATATATGATTTCTTTTTTAAATTAGATACTGAATGTGAAGAACTAAGCACTATCAAAATATCACTTGTTCCTCTTCCATCTGATGAACCTAAGATCCCAATTACTGACCAAATGACACCTCTTTCTTTACCACCTGATACACTTAATCAAGAACCAGCGATCAGCCAAATGATATCTCCTCTTCTTTTGCCGTCGAATATACCAACTACTGATCACACACCTGATGAATTTAACATTGATCAAACACCACTTTCTCTTCCGTCTCTACTTGATTTAGCACTCTTCAATGAGCGACTTGAAGTCTGTAGTAGTTCTATTACATTTCCAAATTTGGTAACTGAATATGATTCTGAAGAGTCTGGAGAAACTGAAAATGAATATACACCTATCTCTTTCTTACAAACATCTCGTAAACAAAAGTAAAGATCAAAAAAAAACATGAGTTGGGTGTGGAAGTGGTTTGATAAGAATCAAAAGGAGAGAATTGGAAAATGCAAAGTAGCTGCATGCAATATAATCTTTTTTCTAAGTACTGTCACCTCTTCATATGCCTACCATCTTAGCCGTATTCACCTTATAACCAAAAACACTTCACCACGCCAAAATTAAACGAGACAACAAACTATAGAAGAGAGTATTACAATAACAAAACCTCTTCTAACGGATAAACAAGAACTAGCAAATTTTCGTCTCTTAGAATTTATAATTAATGATTTGCAACTATTTACCTTGCTAGACAACAAGAAATTTAAGGCTTTTTATGCTACATTGTGTTCACGATACAAAGTTCCTTGTGATAATACAATCAAAATTATGATTGTCCAAAGCATTGAGTTCTCACGACAAGTTTTAGCTGGCATTCTTGACAAATCTATGGCAAAAATGAGCTTTACGACTGATTTATGGACCGGATTTCACTAATCCTATATTGGTATTACTGTTCATTGGATTACTGAGGATTTTGAGCTTCAGCAAGCTTTGCTTTCTATTGAAAAAATGCCTTACAACCATATTGGCATAAACATAGCCATCAAATTATAACATATACTCGATCGTTGGCATATTAATTTACAAGAACGAATTCTTGTTGGTGTAAGCGATAATGACAAAAAAGTATTGAAAGCTTTTCAAGAATTGGGAATTGCGAATCTGCCTTGCTATATTCATACTATTCACTTGGCAGTTTCTGATAGACTTCAAATTGATCCTAGTCAAGAATTATTACAAAAGGCCAAAGCACTTAATCTTTTTCTTGTTCATCATGACAAATACTGAAGTTGTTTTTTACAAATTCAAAAAGCTCTTCAGCCTAACAAGGAACCACTTTTTCCAATTTGAGATGTTGATACTAGATGGAATTCCACCTACAAAGTTCTTGAACAGCTTCTTGTATTAAAACAAGCAATTTAATCTATGTATCAAGCAATGCAAGAAGATGATAACTGTGACATTCGCAAAGATAGAAATATCTTGGCCACATTATATTTGACAAGAAATACTTGGAAAAATATTGAAGAATTAGTATTTGTTCTTTGACTATTTGAACAAGCTACAAAATTTTTGAGTGATGCAACTTATTCAACTCTATCTATTCTTTACCCTACAATTGAAAGTCTTTTTCAATACATGCGATATAAAACTCAACAACTTACTAGTTCTATAATTATACAAATTTGTGATTCTATTTTAGAATCAATGGAAAGATGCTGAAATGATCCTCAAGATTTTGGATTATTAGCATCTTTATTAGATCCCCATTTTAAATCATTATCCTTTATTTCATCTTCAAAAAAAGAACATGTACTTTCTTTAGTACATAATATTATTGAACCTTCACATGAAACTGAGCCTTCTTTACAAACTTCTATATCTACAATTGAATCTTTTCCTATATTACAATTTTTTGAAAATTTTGGTATTTTTACTTCATCTACAACTAATATAGTTGATAAATCAGAATTAGAAATTTTTTTGGAATTTCCTGATCTTTCCCCAACTGAAAAAAATGATCTAATTCAATGGTGGAAAGTTCATCATAGAACTTTTTCACAATTATCAAAAATTGCTCGTCATTATTTATCTATTCCTGCAAGCTCAGTTCCATCTAAAAGATTATTTTCTAGTGCAGGAAATATTCTTACTGAAAAACGAAATCAACTAGATCCAACAACAGTTTCTGATCTTTTATTTTTGAAAGAAAATTCAACCATTTTTACTGTTGTTCCTAAATAGTTGTTAACATACAATTAATAAAATTGGTTAGTTATAATTATATTATAATTAGTTAATTGTAGTTAACCATATAAAAGTTAAATGGTTAACCGGTTAGGATTTTTTAACCGGTTAGGATCACTATCTGATTCTGTTTGATTATCTTCTTCTGAAGAACTACTAGTTTCTTCTGGTTCTGGGATTAATACAAGTTATTTTGGAGATGTTACTAAATCTTCTGAGTTCTTTATTTCTGAATAGTATTCATCAATATCACTATTAACAGATAGAGTTCTTGGTTGAAAGATAAAGTCTTGATGGATGAACTATTGATAAAATTATTTAATTAAGTTGAGTTATTCTTCTTGAGTATTGATACGGTCAAAGATAAAGATATTTACTAGCTGTACTATTCTCTGTTTCAATCAGCTTATATATATTTCACTGAGATCAAGTTGAATTAGTTCTTGAAATAACAGATATATAATTTAATTGCTCTAATATATTCTGTGAGTAAATAAAAGGTGAAAAATTATAATGATAAATTAAATTAAAGAGAAAAAATAATATATCAATATTTTTATGACCAGATAGTATTTATATAAAATAATAATAACTTTTTATAATCAGATAGTATTTATATAAAATAATAATAATTATAATAATAATGTAAATAAAATAGATTTGAAAAGACAAATAATAATATATTCTGATTTAATAATGAAATAAACTTACTAAATAATAACAAAAAAAATATAGAATGAATACTAATAATAAAATAATATTCTTATTTATTTAGATCTAGAGAAATTTATGAGAAAATTATGTCATTGATAATATTAAAATAAATGATGAAAAAGTATAGTTTTGCTATAAAAATAAAAAAAAATTAATTATAAAATAATAAACAGATATAAAAATCAAATTAATATAGAGAATATTAATAGAAATTATATGACTGAGTAATTATTTGATATAGCACAAGATTATATTAATCTCTAAATTAGTAGTGATATGATTAAAATTATGAAATTACATATTATAATATAGAAATTAGATATAAAAATTAGTTTATATTATAGATTTAATTATCTGGAAAACTTCCTTTTATATAATTTTTCTAGAAAATATATTAATTCAGAATTTTTATAACTTTAATTAATTATATTATATTATTCTTTAATTTAATATATTTATTCTATATCATACTTATTTATAGAATATTACTTATTATAAATAATATCTATTTAATTATTTAGTAGAATTTATTTTTATTATTTATTTAAACTCTTTATTAAAATGCTATTATTTACAAATTAAGAGCAAGAATTACTTTAATAGATATTATAGTAAAAATAGTAATTGCAACTTTATCTAATAGAAATATTAATTTCAATATATTATGGATAGATTAGGAGATAGTAGATATTATTATAACTACAGACTTAACTAGAGAAAAACTATTTTTATATAACAAAATTTTACAAATAATAACTGAAAACTTAATCTTTTGATATTAAAAAATTATTAGTAGAACTAGCAAACTATTTTAATATATTTCAAAATAAGTAATTCTAAGACTAAGAAAGTTATTATCAATAAAGTTAAGAAAAATAACTAATAATAACTTTGAAGAATTATTAAGTCTTATAAAAACTTGATATTTAATCTTAAATTTTATGAAGTAAAATACTAATAAAAATGATCCTATTATGATATGAACTTTTATATTAATTAATTATATATTATTGATCACTTTATATCACAATATAATTAGATGAATAATTACTTATATCTTATTAGATATTAGTTTTAGAGAATATTATTTATAAATATTTTTAGAAAATTTTATAAATATGATAATTATGATAAAATTATTATAGTAATATTACTGTAGTAATATAAATTTCTTTAATTTCATAATTTTTTAAACTTGAAAAATTTGATCAATCAATTGATCTTTAGAAGATATGTGATTTCAAATAATATAATTGGCATATTAGTTATAGATTTAGTCATAATTTAATAATATTTTTGCAATATTTTAAGATTATCAATAAATAATTAGTCCTAAAATCAATAATAATTCAGAAATACTTCAGAAATGGTTCAATAACAAATTTTATTTATTTTTATTATTTATCTTTTCTTTTTAAAATATGTATCTTATCTTTTTATTTTATTTTATTATTTATATTATCATTTAATTTATCATATATATCTTATCTCTTATTTTTACTTGTTTATTTATTGATTCTTTATCTCAAAGATTGTAATTATAATCTAGAGTAGCAAATGAATTTAGATAGAAACTTATAAAATCTCAAAGATATATAAATATCTCTGCTCTGAGATTTAAAATAAATATACTTGAATAGCAATAATTTAATTATCTTTTGAAAACACTTGAGTTATACTTATCTTGTAATTTTTCTTTGATTTTTGCCTTGATATCTTGCTTTTATTTATCTCTTTTATCATAATAGATTATATTTTGGTTATTTATAAGTTTTTCTTATCTGAAAAACTTAGATAGTAGATGCCCTTCACTTAAAATAAGCCAAGTATATTTATTTAATTTAGAAGATTTTTATAAGCTTTCTCATATATAAAAGCTTAGTTTAGTATTTGTTACTTTTATTTTTGTATTTATTGTATTTGACATTTGTTGTCTTAGTTTTTAGTATTTGTTGCTTAGTTTTTGATATCATCTCTTAGTTTAGTATTTGTAATTACAACTTTATTTTATATCTTTATTTTATTTTATTTTTATCTTGTGTTAATATAATATTTATAAGTATTGGTACTAGAAAATCTTTAGAATAATTATAATTTCCTTTACCTTTATAAATAATTTAGTTTTTATTCTTAAAAACTTATTATAAATCATATTTATAATAAAATCTATCTTCCAGAGTATAATTTATAATATTTGATATCCTCTTTGTGGATCACACCCATCCAGAGATTTTATTTAATTCATTTTTATTATTTTTATTTATTATTTGTTTTAATTATTTTAAGAATTAGCTATTCTTGAGATATCAGTTATCTAAAAAGTTTATTAGTTTATAAATATATATTATTCTTTTATTAAACTCCCAATCAACCAATATCTTAGTAAATATAATAGAGAAGACTCTTGAAAATTCACATCTTATATTGAACTATGTAACATTATGCTTACTATTTTTCTTTAAACAAAAATTCAGACAGAAGATTTATAAATTTTCTTATTTGGATTCAAGACTATCATGTAATCTTATATAACAGACTCTTATAGAAACTTTTTGATAATATTATATAGCAAAATCTTATATCAAATCAACTTCAAAGAGAAATTATTAAGTTATTAAATATCTTTATATTTGGAAGTAAAATCACAGTTGAATAACAGACTTATCTAGTTAATAATATTCTTCTTATTCTTGAAGAGACAGATAATTTTGAAACTCCCTCAACTAATTAATTAACAAAATCAGAATATAAAAGTAGTAGTTCAGAAGATCTTAAAGAATTAATAGTTATAATTAAACAGATTCAACCTCAAAAGTCATAATCAAAAGAAAAAATTACTATATCAGATAGAATAAATAGTCTTATTCAAGCTCTTGAAGAACTAACTCAATTTATAAAGATTTAGAAAATAGAAAAGATTCTTATTCTAATTCATAAATTTAAAAGTAATAATCAAGATCTAGTTAAATAATTACATAACTTTGAAGTAATCACTAAAGCTAATAGAATTATTAATAAACTTCTGAAGTTATTCTTGATCAGAATATGAATAATGCTGGACTATCAAAGATTCTTGAAGAAAAACTCATCAAAAAGACTATTTGTAAAAAGAAAAGCAAAATCACTTTATCTGTACTTGCTATCATGGCTAAACCCTATAATATTCTAGAAGATTTGGCTTAACAAAAAGCAAATATAACCATTGTTCAACTTATTCAGACCTTACCATCATAAAGAACTCAATTATTAAAAGAAATATACCAAGCTACAACACTCAAATCAAAAAGAAAAAGAAGAGTTTTGCTTGAATAAAAACTTAAAATCACATCTGCATGATGTGAAGTAAAAGTTGAAAAGAATGTCATCAATTTAATTATTGATACTGGTGCCTTTGGATGTGTCACTATATATAACTTTATTAAAGATCTAGGATTGAAAATACAACACAGTTCAAATATTTCTATGTCAGATATAAATGGTATATTCAAACAATCTCTTAGAGCTATTGACAATCTACTTTTAAACATTAATAGAATCATAATTTCTACTAAAGTAGATATTACTGAAGTAAAAACATACTTAGTAATTGTTAATATAAACTTTTTGAACAAGATCAAAGCTAATATTGATATCAGAAAAGGACTCATAACTTTTGAATATGATGATTAGAAAGGAAAAGTACCAATTAAATTTATTTATAGTAATAGAGAAGAATCAATTTTTGATAATATAATCTCTAAAGAAGATGAATCAGAAGAAGATTCTGAAAGCAAGTTTGAAAAATAATACTTGGAGAAGAAGACTTTTCTCATGTAGCAACATAATGATTGGAATACTGTAACCCCTAGACAACAAGAATTCCAAGATAATGATAATATTGAAATTATCATCAAAGAAGCATGAATTCTTGTTGAAACTTCAAACTGAAGGTTAAGAAATGTTGATTTTGGAAAAATACTATTTTCAATTATTTAAAGTATTAAACAAATTCATGAAATACAAGTGTATCAAGAAGGAATCAAAATCAGATAAAAGAAATATACTTGGAAAGATTTCAAATAAATTGACAAGAAGTTTATCTAATATTGTAATTGGAATAACTAATGGTCATTTGAATGGCAAGGACTAAATAGCCAATGCTAGTGCTGTCAAAATCTCTTTATATCTGATCATCAATATCAATAATACTATAATGATCTTGCTAACTGGATAGTAATCAAAATTCATAAATCTTTTCATACTGAATTCAAAACTAATAAAGACTGGACTAATGAAGTTAAATAAGAATTTTTCATTAATAAAAGAGTCAAGAAAAGCTTTGATTCATATCAAGCTACCTCACAACAGATTCATTCCAATTCACAGATTGAAAGATATTGGGAATGTGAAAAATATATTAATAAATACTATACCAGAACATATTTCTAAATGAATAGAGAAAAAGTAACTGCTTGTAATAATTATATCAGAGAAAAATAATTGAACCTTCCTGTTTGCTCTTAATATGATAAACAAAATGAATCCAGAGAAATATTTATTATTGGAAGCTACCAAAAATAATACTTTTGTACTTATAAAAATTAGTGTGTTTATTAGTTTAATTATGGAGGATGAAGAAAGAATACCAAAACAATTAATAAACTCAGAGATAGAAAAATACTATTGGAAATTTATGAAGAATGTAATGAAATTGGCAAAGCAATTTTATCTTGCTTTATATATGAAGATGACTGTTCAAGAAATCATCTATGAGGGTTTTGTAAAAGTTTCTGCTGCTGAAATATTTCAATACATTTATCAATAACTTAGTTCTAATTGAAAATAATAGCTTATTTGCTTGGATTATATCAATATGAAACTCTGTCAAGAATGTCTAATTTCTTGTGATAATGATAAATATGAAGATTACGTATAATTTGAATCTTCAGTTAAAATAGATAAAGAAAAATGTCTTATAACTTTGAAATCAATTTCAGAAGAAGCAGTGATAAATGAATTAATTGAAGAAATTAGCTTTACTCTAATTTCAACTCAATCTCCTCAACTTGAATTGAATGAAATATATAAAAGATTCAATATCAACTATCAAGCTCTTAATGAACTTTTATAATAATTTAATAATTATTTAAAGAATATTCTTGTAAAACAAAACAATAGCTATTATATAGTCAAAGTTTATAATGATCAAGAAAAAGGAAAATTATCAGAAAAAGCACATTCAATTAATACTGGATATAATATTTATTATACTAGAAAAGAAGTAATTAGAATTTCATCATATTGAGTCATATTAGTAGATATTTATATTGCTATAGAAATTCTTATAGGAGTTATATATCAAGTAATGTCTTACTCATCTCTCGCAAAACAAGAAATCAATATTAAAGATAGAACTATTGACTCTGAATATACTGAAAATATCAGTATCATTATTTAAAATGATTCAGATGATGATTATATTATTAAACCAGATCAGAAAATTACTCAACTTGTATTTCTTCAACTTGCATCTGTTGACTAACTTAAATCAGTTTCTACTCGAGAAGAACTTGAACAATCTAGTCATGGAACAGATGGATTTGGATCTACTAACCATCAAGAAGCTTATACCTATTTTCTGACATAAGAACAAGAAGAAAAAGTTATTGAACAATGAAAATTAACTGCTGAATAAGAATGACTCCTTACTCAACTATTAGAAGATAATGCTAATATATTTGCCATTGAATTACATGAACTTGGCTGAAGTAATATAATTCAACATGAGATACATACTGAAAATGAATCACTAATCAAATAATGATCTTATAGAACTACTC
>CAJVPS010003491.1:0-10173 GCA_910591765.1 Ambispora leptoticha
GAATTAATTAAATATCTGAACCAATCAGAACTTGGGGAAACTATTAAATGCTGTAAGTTTACAGGGCTGCAGAAATGTATATCAAGCGCAACCCTTACATACTTTTTAAGCAGAGTAGTATAAGAAAAATTTCGAATTCCTATAAAATCAAGACTCAAATCTAATTTAAATAAGTCTTTCTGCACATCATGCTGCATTTACATTACATGTACATGTTATGATTAGATAAAATGTTACATGTATTTTGTGGTTTTAAAATGTCACAAAATTCAACGTATGTGTTTGTATCCCGTGGACACAGACAAGATGTTCTCCACCTTGACCACCACTAAAGTGCCTTGACGGCACAAATGCTTGCATAATTAAATATTATGTATTATACATCTACTATAATACATATATCCAAATATAGATCTATCAGACTAATAACGATTAACTTAAAAATACTGTCACAGATGTTCTGTTTCTGTCTCATGTTCTTGCCCCCATGACAATGCTGATATAATGTAATTATTTACAATAATGACAAATTCAATAGTCAAATTCTGAAAAGAATATGTATTTAATTTGTTTTAAAAGAAAATAAACACTGAAATAATATATTTTTTAATTAATAGGATTATGAATTTATTACGGGACAACAAAATTTTAAATTCACTTAGACTATATTAATAAATGCACAGAAATCTAAGAAGTTTCTTTCTTTGAATGCAGCATATCAAATTACGTTATGCTGCAAATTATTGAATGAATTACATAATGTAAATTTGCCTAAACTGATAATAAAATTTAAAATGCTCACAGATAAAATCGGCAAATGCATAAATTCCAAAACACTTTTATTGGATTGGATTACTAGTAAAGGATTTAATAATTGGTTTCCGACTGGTTTACAGGGCTCAAATTGTTGAAGATTCAGTTCACGCGTTGTAATACTGTATATCAATTAATAAGCTTGTTACCACCGCTTGCATTGCATAGATCTAAGAGAAAAATTTGTGCGTGCTACACTTTCAAACCTTTGGATGCTGAAAGGAAGGAAAATAAAAACAGAAGATGCAAAATTCCGCTAAACAGGGAATTTAATTAAATTTAATTTAAAAATTCACAAATAAAGTTCAAGTTACGCTGGCATCGACATTGAGATGGGGTGTCATATATATGTACTGTACATGTACGATTGGACAAAAATATTGCACGGTCGAAATTTAGATGATCGGATAAATTTTTTATATATAACTACTTATATAATTTTAATGCTATGTTTTTTATCAGTTACTTAAACGGGATGTTTGTTTATTATGGTCCATTGCAAAAAAGTTTGATGATTCAGATAAATATTAATAGATTATTTTTTCAAAAAAATTTTTTAATTCTGTCTCATTTAATTAAGTTATTAGGTATTGGGATTTATTTAAATATAAAAATTTTAATTATATATCTTTATAAAAAAAATTTTACTAATAATAAACTTTTTGAATTGTTATTTCTTAAATTTTACTAGATTAAAATTAATATAAAAATTATATAGTAAATAATTTAATTACTAAACTTTGAACCTTAATATCTTTATAATTACTGATCAATTTTTATGAAATTTATGATATATATATTGATCAAATCTAGAGCAACCTGCTTGCATAATTTGATGTTTTAATATGTAAATTGATAGTAATAATATTTAAAATGTCTTTTTTTTAAAAAAAAAATTTATTTTAGTTTTTTTAGTAAAGTAATACTTCATTTATTATTAAATTAAAGTATAATAGAATAATTAAAATAGTATAAAAAGTAAATTTAGATAATTTTTTATTTAATATAAAAAAATTATAAAGATTAGTTAAAATTTGAATGTTTTATTATAAGCAATTATTAATTTGTATCAATTTTTTGTAATGGCCCATATTTTGATTTAATGTGTTGCAATTCATAAAATCACATTTAAAAAACTCTATTTTCAATGAACCAGGTCAATCATGCATCCTCGATAGCCAAAAAAAGGCAAAGATTAAAGACTGTTGTTCTCGAGAATAAAGAATCGTGACAAAATAGTTTCTGCTAAACTTTTTCATCACAACCATTTATTGTCGAGAACAACAGTCTTTAATTTTGCCTTTTTTTGCCATCAAGGATGTATGATTGACCTGGTTCATTGAAAATAGAGTTTTTTAAATGTAATTGTTCATTAATTAATTGTAGTATACGACTTTTATTAGCATCCTATCGACTTTTTTGGCAACTTGTTTTGCTTGAAACTGACGTTTGTTTGAATGATTGATTTCCATCCTTTAGATCCTAAACTTTATTTAGATAGATAGCTTGATGCTTCGTGATAAAATTTGATTAGAGACTAATTTTGAATTATTACAAACAAAGCTACGTTATAATAATTTACATGGATATTCTAAAACCTTACCGGTTAACTAACAAGTAACGATTAGAAAAATAAAAAATGTAAAAATAATTCGTTTATTTTACACTGGTGAATGAATTGGTACATATTTGATTTTACAGGGTCAATGTTTGGCTGAAGCTTAATAATTAACGATTGTTATTGTTTATGCAGAGTTTTAACTGTAAACATATGTTAACAGTTTAACCGCCCGATATTATTCATTGATTCCGTAATAAAATTATTTACAATTATTATTTGCCTCAATATCAAGTTGCATTTTGTTTTGCGATTTGAAAATTTGACAATAATTTTTCCGCAAAATATCATATATACACTTGCATTAGATTCATTATTATCACATTAGTAGCATTGTATAGGTCAAATATAAAAAAAGCTCAGATTTATATAAATTATATAGCTCAGATGAGGTGTGTGTAATATCTTCGATAATAAAATTATATTTATAAGCTCCCTTATTTCAATACCAACCGTTTTCTTAAGGAGCCTCTTTTGAATTTATAAATTCAAATATAAAATTCAGAATTACAGTCGTAGTTATTTTTTACATACCATTCAAAAAAAGGGTTTAAAACCAGAATTTATTTTTTTATTACAGAATATTAAACGCGTTAGCATATAATTCAATTTTCGTTATGATACTTAAACTAGCACTATTGCATTTTTTTAATTTAATGGCTCAAAACGTTTTAGTCCATTTTGAAACAGTTAGCCATACCATGCATAAAATACATTTATTTATCTATTTATTATTTTTTTATGCTTTTTAATCTTGATATATTTATTGAATTAGCACATAATATTAATAAAGACTATAAAGCCTTTCCCTTGTTCCAATATTTGAGTCAAATTCGCTCCTATCTACATTTTGTTACTTAGCTTGACTTGATCTCCACTGTTTGCATTACGCTAGAGAAGTAAACATGTATGATCTCGTGTTATTACTTATGACTTTATATTTTAAAATTTTTCTCTTTCGAGAATATTATCGTGAAATTATTCAAATCTTGAGAAATTTTGATCTGTAGGCCCTATAACCACCTGTAATTATTGCAGGTGATTACAGTGGTTTCGCAGACACAGTAAAATCCCTATAATCGGTTATAAATTACAGGTACACTTTTGACATTTTTTAGATTTTTTTTCAGTAACCATGACTGAAAATCGAAAACTAGTATTAGAAAATAGTGACCTAACAAAACACTTTCAGTGTATGCAAAAACTTGTAATTTGTAATGGGATTGCAGGGTTTTACCACTGTAAATTTACAGGAGGATTTTTTCTTATAGGGCAATGCCCTACATATTCTCTTTATCTATATGCTACATGGTTAGATGATTGCTTTTATAAAATAAATTTCTATAATTTAAATAATCTTACATCAGTCGAATTAGATAAAAGTTTGGAATCGGAAAATAATTTGATATACATGTACTATCATTTCCGACCGAGTGTACAATCACTACTTAATATGGACATTTCGTTACATAAATATGTTGAACCAATTAATGGCTTTCCAATAAATATTTGTTACAATGAACCTGCCTAACTCGTGTTCATTGATAAAAATTTTTTTGATTCTAGAATTCCCAATACAATGTTTTCCCCATTTATGGTTGGAAAACAGGAAACGTTTTACGCAACGTTGTAACATATAATTTAAATAAAATAAGGAAATGTAACGTTATACGTTAATTTGTCTCGCAGACCAATTACATGGCGTGTCAATGTATAATTTAGGTGCAAATCTTATTAAAAACGCTATCGCTATCAATAAATCAACAACTGTAATGCACGTATACATGTATACGTACACGTATATTGTGTACATGTAAAACATAGAACTTGAAAAGGTAAATATTGATATTCAATTGGTGTGAAAAAATTTTAAAAGACCATATCATTGGCAGAATTTCCTCTTCGAAATTTTAAACATCTCTTAAAACGCGTGTTTTTCGTCGAGCGCATATATTCCGTTATATCAGAGAAAAATTCTATTAGAAATCTCGAGATTTGCCACTTTTTTAACTTTGACCAAAATATAAAAAATGGGAAATTCAGCATCAACACCAGCAAAAAGAATTGACACATCAACTGTATCATGTTATAACTTTCAAAGCACAAACGTTAGTGAAAGATACCAATATATTATGCAAATGAATGAAGAAAGAGGTGAAGAACAATATAAATTTGACACAAAAGGGATTCTTTTTTAACAAAGTAAAATTTTTTTTAGTTGATCGTTTTCAAATTCAACATCACCTTTATAGAGAAGTTTTAAAAAATAATTTTTCGGCGCCAATAGATGATGTCCTAAAACAGGGTGCTTCTGTGTTGGATCTTGGGTAAAATATTAAAAGAGTTTCGATTTTTATTTTTTGAACTGTAACTTATTGAATCGACTTAATTCAATAGATGCGGTCCAGGAATGTGGGTCTGCGAAATGGCAACAAATTATAGATTATCGTTGTTTCATGGAATAGACTATCACAACATTTTCCCCACCCAAAAACCTGTGAATGCACAATTCATAAAAGCGAATTTACTTGAAGGCCTGCCATTTAAAGATGCGTCTTTTGATTATGTGCATCTACGGTCGATGGTATTTTGTTTCACGCCTGATCAGTGGGAACATATAGTAATTAACGAGGCTATTCGATTATTACGACCGAATGCATATATTGAGGTTAGTTCATTGATTTAGGAAAAAATGAGGCTATTTGAACGAGCTGATCAAACAAACTATATATTTAATATTTAGCTTTCAGAATTCGATGTAAAAATACTTAATGGAGGTCCATGTGTTACGCGATTTTCAGATGCTCGTGAGTAATATGAAAGAAACTGATTTCATTCAACTTTAATTAAATAATAATATAATTAATGAAAAATAGTCAGAGAAAAACTCTTCGCAAACAAAATGGATCCATCAATCGCTCTCAAGTTATCAGACATCCTTCAACAATATAAATCACTAAAAAATGTTCGCCGTCAAGAAATAAGGGTTAATTTTGGAAGATCGGGGGGCAAATTAGGTAAATATCGTGATAACTTGAAAACTCTTGTCATGAACTGCTTACAATATCCCGACGCTTATTTACTATAATAAATTCAGGTGAAATCCAGGCAGAGTTAAGCATACGTTTACTACGCGAAGACGCAAAACTTTTTAGAGGGTTATTCAAAATGAACGCTCGAGAATATGATGAATTTGTAGAAAATTACATTCAAGAGCTTAATACGCATCCTGTTTATATGACATGGTATAAATTTTGGGCTCAAAAGAAAAATTGATTTTGATATTTTTTACTCTTAATTATTATCTAATAATATGTACATATACGAGTCATATGACTTCATTGATTCTTCTTTAGTGTTAGATGTAATTTGTATGGTAGTCACTCTGGATGTAGTGAACTCACTACGTAGTGAATACTAATTAAACTCAAGATATAGCGAAGTTGAGTTTCAGATTTATTTATAATAAAATTCTTTAGTGAATATTTGACAAATTTTTATTAATGGGCCGAAGCATTCATTATATCAAGTTCAAATTAGGGTCATTTCAAAATGTACGGGGTGTTACATGGACTAAGTAATCTATAATCAGATTTTTATCAGTGAAATTAAAATAATTAATCGAATGTCCTTTATATACTTAATTATAAAGAAAAGCACAGAATTCTAAACGATTTCACATAAATATCGCGCTTTATTTTTTTGATTGAAAATTGGTCGTCATGACTTTTTCCAAGTAACGATGTTTGATTTCTTGCAAAAATTTTAAGGCGAATGTCCAAAACCTACATATTAATAAAAAATATTGAAACACATTTTATTCTTCGACATTATAAAAATAACTGGTAAAATTTCTAGGTAATTCCACGCCTTGAAAATAAGTTGAACCATTTATTTTAATATAAATGTAATTGTGATTTGTATGTGTAACATAAAAAAATTTGTAATACATGTGTTACGTGTACGTATAAAATTATCCTTCGGTTTTTTAAACCACGATAAGTACATGTATTTGGTAAAGCCAAAGTAGAAATTAGGTTGCACATGTACATTGCTATCGTAATACATGTAATATTAATTTTCTTGTTTTTTACAATAAAGTTAATTTTACTAAACTAGTTAATTTACTAAACTGGCTAATCACTTTCTCCGTTCTCCCGTTCTATCCTTACCTGTATTGCTATCTTTGTTCTACCCTTCTATTATTTTATCATAATTTCTATCCATTATTTTATTCTATCCGTTTTTCAATCTTTCTTCTATCTTGAATAATGTCTTTGATTGCATGTAAACGACTCTACAATGCAACCACCAAGACTGTATATAATACAGTAGCGGTCAAAAGTATCTGAACATCTGTAGCTTTTTAGGTTGAAGATTAATTGTCTTGAAATTTGCAGCATAGATAATATAATATAAATCTAAATTAGTTTTTTATTATATTAATAATTTTTAAATTAAAATTTTTTAAAACTTAATATATTAAAATTTACGTATTATTATATTAGTAACAAAAAATTTTACATAATTTAATAAGACAGTTATTGAGAAATTAAAATTAAAATTATTATGACTATCTCATATTATAATTTCAGACCATGATGCCAAATTTACTAGTCATTTCTGGAAATCACTATTTGAATAAATTGGAACTAAATTGGCTATGTCAACTGCATTTCACCCACAAACTAATAGACAAACTGAGAGAATGAATCATACTTTAGAAGAAATATTAAGAATCTATTCTACTTATAATCAAGATCACTGGGATGAACATCTTGCTGCCGCTTATGTATATAAAAAAATAATTTAATACCAAAATTTAAAATCTAATTTTTCAACTAGCTTATTAAATTTTTTGTTATTAATATAAAAATACTTTAATATAAAAATTTTAATATAAAAAGTTATAAGTGATCAAATACTTTTGACTGCTACTATAAACATGCTCAAGAACCAATAAAGAGAGAATATTTTGCACACAATTAAAAATAATTTATAAACTATGTGATAGTTGTGGTTCTTTTAGTTTAGAAAAGGCACCATAATTGAATTAAAATTCTTTCTCATGACCCCTCGATTCCACGATATCTGTAGATATCGGTATAGGTATTTGAATCATTAGTCTCTCTCCCAACTATATTGCAGGCAAAAATAGTGAATCCAACATGTTATAAATCTATTACATGCACATCTCTTTAATTGATAACGATAAAGCTAGATTGTTACAATTGAACTTAGACTAATTCGTAAATTAAAAGCATATATCGATAGCAGTAAATTGCCAACATGTTATTAAAATTAAAAATAACGGAATTGCAATAATAAAGAAAATAGTTACGACAAACAAAATTATTCTTTTGCAGTTTTTTGATATTGTTTGCCAAGTAAATGTATATCAATATATGTTTATTTATTAAAATTTAATTCTCACACTAATAGAACACATAATTATCTTTGTTGATAACGTGGGGACAGATCCGTCATTTATTAATTTGTTGGATTTGATTATTTGTTTGATATTTAAAATTATGAATTGATTCAAGCATTTACTAATTTACCCTCAAGTTCTGATTGATTCAGAATATTAAAGATCAAATTTAAGTTCAGGGATTTAGGATTTACAGTGACTCATATTTAAATTATACACAAATAAAAATCAACGAGTTTCAAGTTTCTCGTCAATGAAAAATTGCTCACGGTCAGAAAATATTAAATTGCATTCATTAAAATGCCAGGTATCATTAGCGTCAGTTTTTATAATTATAAAAAATGATAAAATTTTTAATATTTTTTTGTATCGTAACTCCATAATTATGAAATTACAGTTACACCTCAAGTGCATCCCTCTTGGGACTATAGTAAAAAAAAATAAAAAGTGTGCATTTATAGAGATCAAAATATATAGAGCTTTTATAAGCTGGAATCAGAATATACTATGCATTTAGAGGAGTTATATAGTGTGCACTTAAAGAGGTCTAACTGTACTTGAATGAAATTTAGAAAATAAAATTTTTTTATATAATAACGATAATTTTTTCAATTAAAAAAAATTTATAAAAAATAATATATATATAGTAAATTTAAAAATAAAAAAAATAATAAAAATCTTAATACAGTATATCTCTTATAAATTTAAATTGAAATTCAAAAATTTTAAAAATTGATTTTTTCAAAAATTTGGCAAAAAATTTTAAAATTTTTTTGTAATAGATTATTATATAATAGAAAATATAATTAAAATTATTTTTATATAACATTTTGGTGAAATTTATTATATAATAAAATTTTTTAAAATTAATTATTTAACTTTAAAAATCAATTAAAAAATATAAATATTATTTAATAAATAGCTTTAAGTAAATTTTTTAATAGATATTAAATAAATTTATATAAAGATTTTATATTTTTTAAAAATTTTTTATTCAATTATTGTATATGTAAAACTTAAGTTTTTTATTCTTAATTATATAATAATTTTAAAAGATAATATTTAATAATTAATAATCAAACTTATATAAAAATAATGTCTTTTAATTTAGAAATGACAAATCAGATAATAATATTTTTATGGTTAGTTATTAAAATATATACTTTTATTTTATATCATAATATTATTTTTATATTATAATTATTATTTTAAATAATATTCAAAAAAATTATTTATTATATATTTTAAAATTACTTTTTGATATTATTTATAAAAGATTTTTTTTAATTATATTATATTATTTTAATTTTTTATCCTTTAAAAAGTTTATTTAAAATTATTTAATAAATATTAGTATTATTTTTTATAATTAATAATTTATATATATTTTAAATATTATTACTATAAAAATATTATAAATAATTTTAATAATATTTTTCTTTAATAAATTTTTTATTAAAAATTCTTAATAAAATAATTAATTTAAAAATAATATATAAAATAACTTATTAAAATATGATTTTTTTTATTATTTTTTAATTTAAATATTAAAAATATATATATAATATATGATTTTTTATTATTTTTTAAGTTTTTTATTTATTAAAATATAAATTAATTATTCAAAATTATTTTATTTTAGATTTATATATCCTATTATTTTATATATATATAGTAGTAATCAAAAGTAATAACTCAGGAACTAAATTTATTAATAAAATATAGTAAAAATTGAAATTTTCTCTTTATATTAAAATTTATAATTTTATTAAGAAATAATTTTTAGTTTTATATTAAAATAAAGATTAGTTTAACATATATTTTTTTCAGATTTTTTAGATTTTTTCTGAAAGAATTACTCTAATTATAAAGTTAATGAAAATAATTAATAAAAATTTTTACACTAACTTTATAATTAGAGTAACTCTTTCAGAAAAAATTTTAAAAATCTGAAAAAAATATATATATTATATGTAATCTTCTAGTTATGTAGTATAATATATATCCAAATTATTCACATAGAAAAGTCAGATATAATATTATATCAGAAAAATTCACACAGAAGATTCAAGATATAAACAATAATATTTGAAATAGAATTCACACAAAAAACTAAATCAAATACAGACAAGAGATTATGTTTAAAACTTATTCTTTATTTTAATGTTATGATACTTGTTATTGCTAAAATTACAGAACAGAAACAACATCTTTAAATAATAAAATAATGTTATATAAAATTAATAATAAGATAAATAAATTAATAATAGAAAATACTTATATGATAGTACCTCCAGAAGATGCTTATTAA
>CAJVPS010003492.1:0-10172 GCA_910591765.1 Ambispora leptoticha
ATTAAGAAGAAAATCTGAGTGATGTGAGTTTAAAGAGAGGTTAGATAGTATAATATTATTTAATGCTAATTGAGAGAGTTGAAAGATTAGAGTGAAGTTTTTGACTTTGCGTTTGTGAGTAATTAATAGGTCTTGAGTTAAGTTGGAAGACCAGATTTTAGTTAACTATGATTTGATACAGATAAGATCAATATTTTTAAGGATTAAGTTGGAGTTAAAAATATATTTAATATTAGCAATACTAGCTTTTTGAACAATATTGTTAAATGTTAAGGGAAGTGTTATTTATCATCTGATTTTTTATAAATAATAAATATTCTCCCCTCCCTTACATGATAAAATTTATGGGTCCCAATCATTTTCACTACATTCATTTCCAACAATAATAAAACTGATTAATCGTATACCAATATACATGATACTTTGTTAGGGAACCCTATTCTAAAATAATCAGGTGATAAATGACACTTCCCTAACAGATTAAATATTAAGGGATTAGTAAGAACTATATTGCTTGTATTTTTGGCAAGTGATAGTTTTCTCTTGGTTTGAATAGTAAAGAAATATAATAGTTTGATTTGCAGGTTTTTATGAATAATAAAAATATGTGAAAGATATTTAATAGAAGGTTGGAGTATTAAATTGAAAAGTAATGAAATTTGTAAAGATGTGAGTTTTTTGTATCTAATAAGGCAGATGAAGTTCTTAATTTTATTAAGAATTATATCTAATATTAGTTTGGTTGAGCCAGTTCCATCAAGATAAATACCTAAGTATCTAATAATATCATTTGGTTTTCTGAGTAAAATAGTTTGATTATTGAAGGTCAAAGGATTGGGTAAAGATTTGTATGATTTAGGGCAAATGTGAAGTAAATCAGATTTAGTGGAATTAATATCTATGTTGTTGATTTTGTAAAGTTTAGAAGTGTTATTAAAGATATTTTGCATAGTTTTTGAGTCTTCGCAAAGCCATGTTGTATCATCCATATAGGCTAATAGTAAAATTGAAATGCTTGCAGAAGTAGTATTAGAAATGATATCATGTGGAGATTGTGAAGCAATTTTAAGTATTTGATGTTGATATTTTTGATGAATGAAGGAAAGTATAGGATCATAATAAATTTTCTAAAGTAGTAATGAATAGGAAGAAAAGTAATTACCTAGGCTTTTATAATATATTATATTTATTCTTATTAAATATGCAATTTTCATCTTATTTTTTGCTATTTGAAGCAATTGTATATGCATTTTGTCAATCATTTTCTTAGACATCTTTGTAACCTGCAACATGAGTATAATTTAGGAATTATACAAATATTGTTTATGTAGAACACTTGATTGATTGTTATCTTTTTAGTGATAAAGCCTTTATATGTTAATCAAACAATTTCTTTTGACTTCGCTTTAGTTGCTTTTTCTTTCATCTTGCTATTCAACCAGATTCCAAGGAATCTTGTTATCTTTCTTCATATATCCATTCTTTTTCAAAGAAAATTTTTAGAGTCTTTTAAGTTCATTGTGATTAGCTTTGTCTTCTTTTCATTAATTTGAATGTTGTTTATTTTGAAAATTCTTCTACAATTTAAAGTATTCTTTCTATCTGCTCTCTTTTTTCTGCTATCCATATCATATCATCTGTAAAAGCTACTACTGCTTATATCCATATGTTGTTGATTACAAAATTTGAGTTTAGGTCTAATGACATTTTATAGGCTATTGTGTATCTTAAATTAGCATCTCTTTAAATTCTTTCTAGAAGTGGGTCATAAAAAATTCTTAAACTAATAGCAAATTACTTCTTTACCTTGTTCTATCTCTTCTTGTATTTTAAAAAAGTTTGTTGGATCCAGACCTATAATAATTCTGAATTGTCAGTTTTTAAAAAGATTAAGTATAAGTCTAATTGTTATTCTAGACAGCATGATTCTTTCTGTTGCTCTTCATAAAGCTTTTAGTAATACTAAATTGAAGGCCTTTTTTATATCTTAAAATATAATACATAATTCTTTGCTATTATTTTTTGTATTCTCTATAATTGTATTTAAAATATTCATTGGCTATTTTTAGAATTTATCAATAAGAAACTAGCAAAATTCATAACTTTTAGTATATTTTTTTCTAAAAAAACTTTAGCAAGTTTTTTGGTAAATACTTTAGTTATGCACTTGCAGAATGTTTATATATCTATTTAAAAATTGAAATTTTAAATATTTTGCTTCAGACTCACAATGCTACGCATTAGCTTAGTAATACAATTGGCCTGACATTATTTAAATTATAGTATCAGTCTTCCTCTTTTGAAATTGTATATATCTGGGACAATTTTCACTTCATTAGAACCATTACTGTTTATATATATATGCTTATAATAGCTCTAAAAACTTCTTATACTTGTTTACTTGCTGCTTTAATTAGTGTAATTGTTATACCTAAGATACATGGTGCTGTGTTTTTTCAGGTTTGTTAGCATCTTAGACCATTCTATTTCTGTAATGTTTTTATTAAAACTATTTTACCAGACCTTTTGTATTTTCTTTATAGGACTATATTCTTTAGCTCATTCTTCATCTATTAACTTCTCTTGAAAATTTCTTGCTCTGAATTGATTTTGGAAATGTCTACTTGTACTCTCCAATACTTCCTTTGAACTGATAATCAATCTTATTGTAAAGTCTGTCTATATTAATTTTTTTTGATTAGCTTATCGAGTAAGCTTGTTAACATCTTTTCTTGTTGTTTATCTATTATTTGACATCTTTGTTTAATGTTTATATTGATTTTATCCTTTCTAATTCTCACAAGGTCTTCTATTTTTTTTTTATTAAAATTTTCTAATAACTCTTTAGGTCATCAATTATTTCTTGTGTCTAACAACTTTAGATTTTCTCTATATAAGTTTCACAACAGAAATTAATATATTTAATTTGTTCATTAAACTCTTGAATATCCTTGGTTATATATCGTAGTTTGAGGTTTTTTCTATCTAAGCTTAATTATCTACCTAAATAGACTGTGAGTTGTAATAGTTTAGATTTCTTTTCTTGTTTTATTTTAGTTGCTAATATATTTGATATTTTCTTTTTAGATAGCATTTTCAGTTAAGATTATTTAATGCTAATCAAATTAATAATTAATATAGTTAAATAATTAAATAGTTAAAAAATTTTAGATACTAGTATAAAAATTTTATTTGCAACTTAATAGCTATATAATATAAAATCTACTTTAAACTTGTATTATAATATTTTATAATAGATTTTTTTAGACAAATAAATTAATTTTTTAGCTAATTCAAAATTTGATTTAAGTTTTTATTCTATTTATATGATCTATTAATTTTTTTTAAATTTACTTAGTATATAGTCTATTAAATAGTTATAAACAATAATTTGTTTGTATATATTATTTCTTAAATATATTTGTATTAGATCTAATCTGATGTACATTAGATACTGATTTTTAGATAACGCATATTATCTGTCAATCTGTTATTTGATATGTGTTAGTTAGAATCTGAGATGTGTCAATTGTAAACTGATGCACTATTAAAATTATATGCCTAAATATTATTTAGAATTATATGCTTAATTACTATTAAAATTTTACTTTGCATTTATGCATTAATCTTTATTTAAACAAAATAATTACTATAGCAAAAATAAGATCACAGCTATATGCAGTACTAAAAAAGTTTAATGTTCAAGAAGTAAAAACAAGACCACAGTTATTAGCATCAAATAAATCTAACATTTATGAGAAGCAAGAACAAGATTATAATTATCAGTGCTAAAAAATCTAATTTAATAGAGATAAGAATAAGATCACAGTTATTAGCATCAAAAAAAATCTAATGTTTAAGAGAAATAAGAATAAGATTACAGTTATCAGCATTAAAAAAATCTAAAGTACAAGAAAGGTAAAAACAAAATCAGTTATATATAGTATCTAAAAAGAACCAATACTTAAGAAGAGTAAAAAAAAGACCACAATTATTTGCAGCACAGAAAAAATTTAACATTTAAGAGAAATAAAAATAGCACAGTTATCAACATCAAAAAATCTAATATTTAAAGAGAGGTAAGAACAAGATTACAGTTATCAGTACTAAAAAAAACTTTAACATTCAATAAAGATAAGAATAAGACCACAGTTATATACAGCACCAAATAAAATCTAATGTTCAAGAGAGGTAAGAACAAGATTACAGTTATTAGCACCAAAAGAATCTAATATTTAGGAGATGTAAGAACAAGATCACTATTATTAGTACCAAAAGAATCTTATGTTCAAGAGAGGTAAGAATAAAATTACAATTATTAGCACTAAAAGAAAATCTAAAGTCTAAAAGAAGTAAAAAACTAGATCAATTATATACAATGCCAAAAAACCTTCAATATTCAAGAGAGGTAAGAACAAGATTGCTGTTATTAATGCTAAAAAAGTTTAATGTTCAAAAGAGGTAAAAGCAAAACTACAGTTATATGCAATGCCAAAAAAACTAATATTTAAGAAAAGTAAGAATAAAATTATAGTTATTAGTGCCAAAAGAAAGTTCAAAATTCAAGAGAAATAAGAACTAGATTAGTTATATGTAGCATCAAAAAAACTCCCAATATTCAAGAGAAATAAGAACAAGATCATAATTATTAGCACTAAAAAAACACTACTATTCAAAAAAAATAAAAACAATACCACAGTTATATGAAGTGCTAAAAAAATCCAACATTCAAGAGAATTAAAAATAAGATTACAGTTTTTATTACCAAAAGAAAATTCAACATTTAAAAAATAAAAACTGAATTAGTTATATACAGTGTCAAAAAAAAATTAACATTCAAGAAAAATAAAAATGAGATTACAGTTATTAGTATCAAAAAACCCTAACATTTAAGAGATATAAAAACAAAACTACAGTTATATACAGCACCAAAAAAAATCTAATGTTTAAGAAAAAAAAGAACAAAATCACAGTTATTAGCATTAAAAAAATCTAACATTTAAGAAAAATAAGAACAAAATCACAGTTATTAGCACTAAAAAAAATATAATATTCAAGAAAAATAAAAATAAGATTATAGTTATTAGCACCAAAAGAAAATCTAAAATTTAAAAAAGTTAAAAACCACAAAATTACAGTTATTAGAGCCAAAAAATTATTAACATTCATGAGAGGTAAGAACAAGACCACAGTTATATGCAGCATCAAAAAAAATCTAAAATTAAAAGATGTAAAAATAAGATTACAGTTATTAGTACCAAAAGAAAATCTAAAGTTCAAGAAAGATAAAAACTAGATCAGTTATATGCAGCATCAAAAAAACCTTTAACATTTAAAAGAAGTAAGAACAAGATCACAGTTATTAGTACTGAAAAAACCCCAATATTCAAAAAAGCTAAAAACAAGACCACAGTTATATGCAATGCCAAAAAAAATTAATAGTTAAGAGAGGTAAGAATAAGATTACAGTTATATGCAGCACTAAAAAATATTCAATGTTTAAGAGAGATAAAAACAAATTATAGTTATCAGCACTAAAAAAATCTAACATCCAAAAGAAATCAAAACAAGATCACAGTCATTATACTTATGCTTTAAGTGCCTTCTAGTTTTACTTTTTGGTTTCTAATTTCATAGTATAGAACCTTTTTCTCTGGTGCAACTCCAGCAGTCAGGTTGGTAGATCCTTCTTGCCTCAGGATTTTCATCTAGTTCTTCAATCTCTGGTTCTAGCTTTCTACAGTATTGTTAAAGATCTTCACTATCTCCTTGCTTGGGTTTTAATAAACAGGTTTTAATTATTCGTTTCTTGGATTTGAATCACCCAAGAGCTTCCATTTTGAGATAGTAGTACCAAGTGCTGCAAAAAGTAGGGAAATTGACAAATTTTTTAAAATTAATTTTTTTTTGCATAATTAATTTAGAATAAGATCAGGATTATTTTTTACTTAAGACATAAAAGTAGTTGTTTTAATAAAATTTTGCAATATAGCTCTTCAAAATTTGCAATTTCTTATGATTTATTATAAAATTTATAACAATTGACCTTTTTTGTAGCACTCAGCCTATATACATGCAATATACAAACACTGGCTTTGTTTTATAATCTGGTTAATAAATTGACTTCGATAGTTTGAGTTACTTTTACGTTATTGCTTTGAAGTTTCACCTTTCGCATAAAGTTTCGTTTTTTAGGTGCTTTGTTATTACACCAAAAGTTTCGTCTTTCATCACGCAAAAGAGATTTCGCCTAATTGTAAATTGACATTCCAATCGAAGATGGCTGTAAACTATACTTTCGTGGCATTAGAAAAACCACATAAAAATTTGTATGTCCATGTGATATCGATATTTCAGTTGATGAATTTAACATTATTGTACATTTTTTTTATATACAGATTATTATTATTATTATTATTGTTTGTGCTAAGCAAAGGCTTTGAAAGTCTGATTATGCTGGGTAATGATTTTAAAAAATAAACTTATTGTTTATATCTGAGTGAAGAAGAGGTGATATTGGCTTTGAAAATACATATTTATATAAATGTACGCACTTTTACTTGCTACTTAATAAAATGTATAAATAGCCAAGGCGTTCCTCTAGGAATCGTCGTTATCCTTTTTTTTTAAATAAATTAAAAAAAAGAAAACAGTATACTATTAAAAAACAACCTTTTTGATTTAAAAAAATGCAACCCGCAAAAGTCTTAACAGTTTTGATTTTAATCGTCCAATTGATACTTATTACTCCTTCCTGGGCACTTGAAAAACGAGGCATTAAATAAGAAAAATTATTAAAATAATGATGATTTTCTTGAAATGAAACAGTAAATGAAGTTTTTAATTAATATTTTTTAGTTTTGCGTCGTCGTCCTATTAGTGAAGTTAGAAAAAGAGGTATTAGATTAGAAATCATATTAATTTATTAAATTAATATTAACAAATTAATAAAACTTCTCTAATTATATAAATTAATTTTATTAGAACGTGAGTGTTAATTTATGTAATCATAATGTTTATAGTTTTGGTTTGTCCCAAGAATTAAATGATGCACTAATTAAACAACTCTAATCATTTAATTGTTCAGCGTAAGTATGAAGTTTGATTCTGTTCACTTTAACGATTGTGTTTCAAGAGAACGTGTGATTAACCGTAACCATTTTGATCGTTCAATATATTACCAAGCGTGAGTATGAAGTTTGATTCTGTTCGCTTTAAAGTTTGTGTTTCAAGAGAATGTGTGATTAACCGTAACCATTTAATCGTTCAATAAATTACCAGAGTGAGTATGAAGTTTGATTCTGTTCACTTTAACGTTTGTGTTTCAAGAGAATGTGTGATTAACCGTAATCATTTAATCATTCAATACATTACCAGGGTGAGTATGAAGCTTGTTTCTGTTCACTTTAACGTTTGTGTTTCAGGAGAATATGTGATTAACCGTAACCATTTAATCTTTCAATAAATTACCAGAGTGAGTATGAAGTTTGATTCTGTTCGCTTTAACGTTTGTGTTTCAAGAGAATGTGTGATTAACCGTAACCATTTGATCGTTCAATAAATTACCAGTGTGAGTATAAAGCTTGATTCTGTTCGCTTTAATGTTTGTGTTTCAAGAGAATGTGTGATAAACCGTAATCATTTGATCATTCAATGCATTACCAGGGTGAGTATGAAGTTTGATTCTGTTCGCTTTAATGTTTGTGTTTCAACAGAATGTGTGATTAACGTGATCATTTGATCGTTCAATACATTACCAGGGTGAGTATAAAGCTTGATTCTGTTCGTTTTAACGTTTGTGTTTCAAGAGAATGTGTGATAATCCGTAACCATTTGATCGTTCAATACATTACCAGGGTGAGTATGAAGTTTGATTCTGTTCGCTTTAACGGTTGTGGTTCAAGAGAATGTGTGATAAACCGTAATCATTTGATCGTTCAATACATTACCAGGGTGAGTAAATGTTTGATTCTGTTCGCTTTAATGTTTGTGGTTCAAGAGAATGTGTAATTAACCATTTGATCGTTCAATACATTATCAGAGTGAGTATGAAGTTTGATTCCGTTCGCTTTAACGTTTGTGTTTCGAGAGAATGTGTGATTAACCGTAACCATTTTGATCGTTCAATAAATTACCAGTGTGAGTATGAAGTTTGATTCTGTTCACTTTAACGTTTGTGTTTCAAGAGAATGTGTGATTAACCATAATCATTTGATCGTTCAATAAATTATCAGTGTGAGTATGAAGTTTGATTCTGTTCGCTTTAATGTTTGTGTGTGATTAACCGTAACCATTTTGATCGTTCAATAAATTACCAGAGTGAGTATGAAGTTTGATTCTGTTCATTATAACGGTGTGATTAACCGTAACCATTCGATCGTTCAATAAATTCCCAGTGTGAGTATGAAGTTTAATTCTGTTCGCTTGTTTCAAGATAATGTGTGATTAACCGTAACCATTTGATCGTTCAATAAACTACCAGAGTGAGTATGAAGTTTGATTCTGATCGTTTTAACGTTTGCGTTTCAAGAGAATGTGTGATTAATTGATCGTTCAATACATTACTAGCGTGAATATAAAGTTTGATTCTGTTCACTTTACCATTTGTGTTTCAAGAGAATGTGTGATTAACCATGATCATTTGATCATTCATTACATTACTAGTGTGAGTATGAAGTTTGATTCTGTTTGCTTTAATTTGTCTTTCAAGAAAATATATTATTTATTATAATTATTTGATTATTCAATACATTACCAGGATAAGTATGAATTTTGATTTTATTTTCTTTAATATATTTGGATTTAAAAAAATATATTAATCATAATTATTTAAAGGGCGAATCTATTTGTCGCCGGCGGTGACAGTACCGGGTTGCAATTGGCCAATCACATCACAGGATCAGGTGTAACGTTTGTGTAACCCGAAAACGAAGAAAACATTGAAATTTTTCAAAAATTCGCCATAGCTCAAAATTTTACCTATGAAACCACCTTTTATGTTCTAATAAAAAAAATTTCTTGCAAAATTTTACTATAACATCTATTCTACCCCCAACCTTAATTCAACTTTCACCCTGACCCTAACGACAATTAACTTTAGTGATTGTTTTGATTCCATAACACGATCTGGTTGGTCAATTGCAATCCGGTGACTGTCACCGCCGGCGACAACTAGATTATTTCTTATTTAAATTATTAATAAATTATTAGAATAAAAAAATTTAATTTTATCATTTTAATGCTTGTGGTTTAAGTAAAATGTAAATAATAAAGATAAATATTATACTTAATTTTGTTTTTTAAAAATATATAATAAAGTATTCAATTGTTAATAAATTATTAGAATAAGTATAAAGTTATTTAATTTATTTTAATTTGTATTAAAATTAATTATTTATATTTTGGTTTTAGTTTTTATATTATTATATTAAGATATTTTTTTTATTATAATATATAGTAAAAATTTTTTTTATAAAATATTTATTTTTAGGGTTATATAATTTATCACAGGTGCATTGTAATGCACTCTCTGATTAACCAATTAAAATGTAAGATCAGATGTAATGTTACTTAATCAGAAAAATTCAAAACAAGTGTTTATTTTGCCAAAAATCTCTTATAACTCAAAATTTCATATATGAAATTACCTTTTGGGTTTTAACAAAAAAATTCTTTTAAGATTTTACTATAAGTATATCTTTTATATCTACCTTAACCTTATCTAATATTAATCTTTATCACATAAAAAACCATTGTTTTGATTTTATGTTATATCTAATCTTATGGGGTGCATTATAATGCACCTATGATAAATAATTAAATCTAAAAATTTATACTCAATTATATTTATTATATACAAAATATATAAAAATTTGTTTAATTATATTTGTTATACACAAAATATATAAAAAATTTATACTTAATTAAATTTTTTTTTTGAATATTAATGGTGAGACCATGTCTCTGTTTTTATTGAAATTTAATTAAAATCTTTTATACAGAAAAGAATTACACCTTAAACTTCATATCATACAATAGCAAGAAAAGAGACTCAGACTAGTTTATCTGCGGCCTAAACCAACTTGGGTGGCCACAGCTCACCTAGATTTGTAGATTAGAAATTATATATGTTGGACTTATTTGGTACTTAATCCATAAAGGGTACCAAAGTT
>CAJVPS010003493.1:0-10171 GCA_910591765.1 Ambispora leptoticha
TCAAGATATTTAAAATTAAAGTTATTTATTTAAAATTATATAATAATATAATATCTAAAATTTGATTGACTAAAACTAATAATGTCATTAATGATGTAATTGCAACTAATTATAACACATATATTATAGCTACTAATAAAAATCATAACTATTAAAATTTAAATAAATAATTAAGTTATTATCTTTAGATATTATCCAGAAAAAGTATTAGTTTATTCATATTTTCTGATTTCTTGCAAATAGTTAGAGTAATTGCAGTTAAAAATAGCTTCTCAACTAGTTATGACTTGCAATAGCCAATTAGAGAATTGTAACAAAGTTATAATAGCCAATCAGAGAATTATAATAGAGTTGTGGTTAGTTACAACTCCCATTACTAATTGTAATTGAGCCAAAATTCAAAGTCTCTTCTTATAATCATTAAATTATAATCATAGTTTAGTTAGAAAAAAACTTAGATAAATATTGCTATAATTATTCTATAATTTGTTCAAATTTTGAATTTAATAATATATATAAGAGAATTAAAATAATATATACTTACAGTCCATACTTTTTTACTTAAATCTATTTTTTTATCTTATTTCTTTCTTATTTGTGTTTTAATTCTTTTTAATTTGTTAAATATCATCTTCTGGAGCTCATAAATTACTTTGAGTTATTGATCTTATTTTAATATAACTTTATTATAATATTTTTCACATTAAGTATACTCATCTGTATCATATAATTTAAATAATATTCTTGATAAACTAGTTAATATTCTAGATAAATCAGTAAAAGCAGGCAATTTTGATAAACTAGAAGTAGTAATAATTTATATATAACTTATAAAGTTAAAAATTAATATTTAATAATATCTATTAAATGATATTTAATGATATTAATTGAAGATTATCAAAAATTAGTTTTGATATAGTTAATATTAGATTAAATATATTTTTAGATTGAAAATATACTATTTAATAAAAGAATTATTATTTAAAGAATTAGTTTGTTATTATATTTATTCTTTAGATATTATTTTAATAAGATTTAAATAAAAAGTATAAATAAGAAAGACAGATTTCATGATAAGTTATTTAAATAAGAATTCTTATCTATTAATTAATAATAGTCTTCTCTTAAAAAATATATAACACGTTAATAATTAAAAAAATATATCATATAAAAATAAATAATTTTATCTATTGATTAATAATAGTCTTCTTTTGAAAAATATATAATATATTAATAATTAGAAAAATATGTTAATAATTAGTAAAATACATTATATAGAAATAAATAATCTTATTTATTAATTAGTGAAAATACATAATATATCAATAATTAGAAAAATATATCATATAAAAATAAATAATCTTATTTATTAATTAGTGATAATCTTGAAAAATATATAATATGTCAATAATTAAAAAAGTAATAGTTAGAAAGCAAGTTATATAGAAGTAAGTAATTTTAACTGCTTAGAGTATATATATATATATTAAAGAGTAAAAAGACTAATTGAGTATATTTTATTACATTAATAAATCAAGATAAATTTTTAAATAAAAATAAATTTTCACATAAAAATATAAAAAGTTAAAAGTAATATTAAAAAAAATATATTTTAAAAAATATCTTTCTAGTATATTTATTATTCTCATAATTTTTTGATCTCTTAAGTAAAAATAACATAATTATGTTATTTTCACTTAGTCTAGGTTATTTCCATTTAGGTATGTGTCATGATGACAGAAATATGATACTATCATTAGTATTATAATGATACAAATGTGATACCATTATCAGTATTATGATATATATTTTATGATATATTTTTGATGATAGAAATGTGATACCATTGTCAGTGTCATGATATATATTTTATGATACATTTTTAATGATAGGAATATTATACCATTATCAGTATTGTGATATATATTTTATGATATATAGATAGATTATGATGCTCTAGCCTAGTTCTTCTGTATTTTTTATTATAATTCAAATTCAATAATATTGTTTGTATGCTGGGTTTGGTGATCATGACTGATTTTTAACATTAGATTATATTGGTAAAAAATATACTAATAATATATTTAATCATATATTATTATTTGCTAGCCTAATACTATCTACCTATTGCTATCAAGTATACTATCAAATATGTATGCGCAATTGCTATCAATACATATATCATAAATATTATTAGAAAATGCTATCAAATTTATATTGCATAATTGCTATTAATTAATGCTATCTAATTGCTATCACATATATTATATACACACTATCTGATTATGCTATATATATAAATCTGGTTATGCTATTGAGTCATATTATTGGATATATGTTATTAAATATATATATAAAATATATCATGCAAATACTATCAATAATACTATCATGTATATACTATCAGGTTATATTATCAAAAAATATTATCAAGTACATTACATAAATATTATTGAAAAATTTTATCTGGTTATGCTATCAAATATGTATGCTAAGTATATCACAAAAAATACTATTGATAATACTATCAATAATACTATCATATATATATTATCAGGTTATATTATCAGACTATGCTAGCAAAAAATGATATTGAGTACGTTTCATAAATACTATTGAATATGTATTATATAATTCATTTGAATATTGCCTGAGAATAAGACATGTAGTATCAAATTGTTATCATATCTGGTAATATACCAAAATATCCAATGATAAGGCACATAGTACTAAATTATTATCATATCTGATAATATATTAAAGTATCTGATGATAAAGCATGTAGTACTGAATTATTACCCTATTTGATAATCCAAGGATGAGATACATAGTACTGAATTATTATTCTTACTTAGTAATACTCAAAATATTATAATAAGTATATCTGTTTTCTATTTTTATTTGATATAGGATGGAATATTAGATATAGAGATAGTATGGTATAATGGATATAGGTATAAAAAAATTTTAATGTGGTTAGGACTAGTGATAGGAGCCACAACTAGCTGTAACTCTATCACAATTCTCTGATTAGCTGCTGCAACTCTGTCACAACTCTCTGATTGGCTACTGCAAGTTGCAACTAGTTGAGAAGCCATCTTTAGTTAGGATAGCAATCTATATTTTTCTTAATGCTTTTAGTTAGATTAAATTAATTTTCAGATATTGATAAAAATCATGTGGATTGCTATTCCAAAAATCAAGCGTGATATATTTTTAGTTTCTAGAAGTTTTCTTTTATAAGTAAATGATCAAACTATATCTGTGAATTGCTGTCTCATGAATTGCTATCTTAAAAATTTATATAGATTATTAACCTATTATACCTATATACTTTACTATCTCATTATACCTGTGTGGATTGCTGTCTCAAAATTTTATCTTTCATCTTGATCAGCATAAAGTGTCAAAACCAAGCAATACAAAAATAGTTATTGACTACTTGTATAGTAACTAGAACTTAACTGAAATCATATGTATATTATATTATATAACATGATCTAAAAACTCTCTTTATATGATTTAGATATCAAAATATTAATTTTTAATTTGAATTTTTTCTTATACTTATTTGTAAGAGATGACAAAAATATCTTTATTCAAAATGTATATCTAGATAAATATAGTAATATACTCCTAGTCAGAGTATTTTATTTAACTGAACATATTATTTTGAAATACTATTCTTTATCAAATTCTTTTTCCAGATTAGAAATAATAATTATTCATATTCAATGAGAGCCAAAGATTTATTTTTCAGTTTTTTTTTATACAGAGTGGTGAGAACTTTTATTTTAGCCTCAAAATTCCATTTATATTCTAGAAAATCTGTCTCACTCATACTCTCATACTCTTTTTTCCAGTAATTTTAATTATCTCGCATTTTAAAAATAATCTTGGTTCTCCATTATTCTAACTTTTCTTGAGACATTTGAAATTTTTGCTGTAAAAGAAGAATAAGAGTATCTATATCAGATTCACTTTTAATGAGAAACTCTGAAGATAAAGAAATTGATATCTTTTTCTCTGCCATGCTAGCTTCATTGACAGTACTTATATGACATATATCTTAAAAAGAATTGAGATTCGATTTTGGAAGATCTATAATTATATTATTACTTAAATAAGCATCAGGAAGAATCATTTTTAGATGTTTATCTATCTTTAATTTCAAGTGTGTAGGTTATTTATTATGATCTATTTTCTGATTAAAACACACTTTAAATTCCTTTAATGACTTATTCAAAAATTCTGTGAAATATTTTAGATTATAGTTAGCATGTGGTCTTCATTTTTTTCTAAATATTGCATAATAATGATGCTCATTTTTCTTATAAATTGATAGGAAGTTTAGTAAATTAATATCAAAATCTTGATGTAATAAAGTATAAGATGTATGAATACCTAAAGAAATCTCATAAAATCTCCTCTAAGATAATAACTTTTGGCAATAATGAATCGCAAGAAGCCTTCTCTTATGAGTTTCTAATAACCATAAATCTATAATTCTTACGTAAGTTATCAAGAAAGTTTACAGCTTGAACTAATATACTATACACATTTCGCATCTCTTTTTGGGAATATTTTTCTATAAAATCTTCAGTTATATCTTTAGGAGTCTTTTTATAAAAAGATGCTAGATTGTATTTCTGTAAAGTAAGTCTCCAGACTAGGTCTATATCCTCTTCTCTTTCTAAGCATTCTCAAATATCCAAAGCTTTGATATCACTCAAAACTGGAGCATTAGCAATTATTGAATACTTTTCTATATCCAGAACTTTTTTGATTGAACATACATTTAAAAGTAATTCTTTATCTTCATTATTTTCTGTGATTTTTAAATCAATAGAAGAGCAATCTTCGATAACACTAATATTATAACTGCATTCACTAAGACAGTCAATTAGTAAATTTACAAAATTATTTCTAGATGCATTATGGTGAAATGCATTATAGAGATGAATTTCTAAAGATGTATTTGGTTTAAAAATTCATTTGCCATCAAGAGTAAGTATTTTATCATAATAAGCTTTCTTTAAGTCAAGATATTCCATGATATTATATCAATAGCTGATAAAATAAAGTAAATCTTCATGATCTGTCAGCAAATTATTATCATATAAATCTATTAGAACATGCACTACATTTTGATTTAACTTTCTAATGCAGTACAATATTTGATATGCTTTATTGCTTGTTAGATTGGCTAATATGTGAAAATGAGCAAACATCATATTGAAGTTTTCTATTGTTATACTTACATCACAAGTCATAATTAGAGTTGCTATTAAATAATTGAGATTTGTCACTGCATTATTAATATTGGCAAATATATCTTTTTTCTCTATTTCTGATAACCATTTGGAAAAATATTTATCTTGATATCTATGAGATGTCAATTCTTTATAAAGAGCTTCTGCCATTTTCACACTAGCAAATATTAGAATATAGACTTTTAATCCTTATCTTAGAGCTCTAATTAATTTAGCATTCCATTTTTTGGTATTAATATATATAAGAGTATGATATTTATCTCGTATATGCTGGTTCTATATCACGGTTAAATTTTTGATATCTATTTTTGAAATATTTTATAAATGTATAAGCGAGTCTGAATCTAATATAGTATCTAAAGCCAATATCAATAATGCAGATTGAAGCAAGAATTTATATATATCATGACTCAGCTTCAGTTTTTTTATAGTAGGTTTACTAAAATTCTGAGTAATAGTTTTAAACTCATCTAGTATAATTATATCATAGCCAGTTGCTCTAAGTTTGTGAATACTTTCAGGACTGATAATGAGTTTCAAAGTATCTTTAAGATTAAGCTTTTTCATATCTAGTTCAAGATAAGACTTAAACTTTTTGAAAAGAACTTTTTGATCATGGACTAGACTACACTGGCCGGAAATGATAAGAATTGAAATGGAAGAACTATCAGAATAACATAATATTTTTATTTTCTCTGCTATCTTATTTGATTTGCTAACACTGCAATATTCTTTAATAAGTATCAAGTACTGATTACTGCTTGTAAGTTTAGCTTATAAATTATAGCTACATATTATTTTAGCATTATATATTTTGATATTTTTTCCAATAGCAGTAAAGTTATTTTGTGAATGAGATTATAATATATGCTGAAGCTGAGATCTTAATCTATCTAAACGTGAAATAACTTTTTTCTTCTTACTGGTTCTGTTATCGTTGTCTGCTCTAATGATTTTGATATCAGATTCACTTTTTTTTGCCTAAAATAATAAAGAAAATAATATGATCCACACCATCTATCATACATATCTTCTCTTATATACTCTTTTTCATAGATCAAACATGTTATAGACAGAGTTTTATCAAAAGTATCAAAACCATTACTAGAATTTTGATAAGACAGAAAAGGAAATTGTTTTTCTACTATTTTTATTGCAGTATCACTCTGCTCACGTAAAACAGACTTATTTTTCAGTTTTTTCTCTTCTTCTTCCTATTCATATGACCAGAGTTCTGTGAAATCTTTCTCAATATAAGTAATAAGTAACTCTCTCCAAGTATAATTTGAACAAATATACTTAATGCATGAAGAGTCTTTGGCTTTATGACTTCTTACTAGTTAAAAGTAATAGAGATCTTTGTTTACTTTTTCATCAATAAAAGAATACATTCTTTCTAAAAGAAGTTCTAAGATTCACGATGTAAATTTTCAAGCTTTGGATATACCATGAATGAAATATCTAGATAATATCAAATGTTTATTCCACTTAGACTCATTTAAGAAATCAGCTACAAGAAGATCATCTTTTGAAAGATTTAATTCAGTTATTTCTTTTATAGTAATTCGAAGAGCATTTTTAATATATAAATAAATCTTGTCTTTTTTACATGTAACTTCAGTTAACTTCTGTCATGAATGAAGATATGTATTAGTAATAAAACTATCAAATGATTTCTGTCCAAGAGATATTTTTATTCTATCTAAAAGATCAGGATATGATGCAAATTTTTCTAATTCATCATCTATATTAATCTTGATTTTTTGTGATTGCCCAGTCTGAATAATTTCATGAAATGTACGCTGATTTTTAGGTATCGATTCATGCCATATTTCAAACTCAGATAAGTTATGAAAATATCTATAATAATGAGAGTATTCTTGTCAGATAATTCATCCTTCAGGTTGAATATTTTCTGAGATATAAAGATATTCTTTTCTAGAATAATCAGAGCAGTTAAGATATTTATATTTTTGCAAGACTTGTTGCTTATCTCTTGTTAGATTTGATAAATCATCCCTAGAATCACTATTATATTCTGAGTTTTCATCTGATAAATAATCATATTTTGAATATGAATACCAAGACATTTTATTGATTTATATATATGTTATTTGTATATGTACATTGTTTGATTTGACAAAAAGTATATATTATATTAATTTATCAACTTATAATAAAAGCAACATAAAAAGTTTAATTCAAAAAATAATTATTTTATATATGTAAAATTTGAAAGTTATCATTATTAGTAATGGTATTCTATTCTTGCCTACATATTTATATTGATGGATGAATTTGTGGAAAAGGTTATTACCAACAAGAGGGTTGTGCTTTTCATTGGAAAATGCAATTATGTAACACTTGTAAAGAGTGTGATATATCAACTACTTCTATATATGGTATGTGTATTAAACATGCTAAAAAATATCACAACAAATCGAACTATCATAAAAAAAGACAGGCTAAATTACTTACAAAATATAATTATGAGAATTAATATACACTATACAAGGTACAAAGTAATATAAAATTAGGTGAAATACCTTGATATATTATTTTTCTGACTTTAAATATATATGTGAGAAGGCAGGATTATGATAAGTCAAACAGATCTAAATATAATGCATATAATAAATACATGAAAAAATATAAAAGTAAAAAGAATTATGACAGAAAAAAGCAGGATAAGTTATGTGTACAAATTATCATATTTAAGAATTATATATCTGACTTCTCTGATTCTATGCATAAAGTCTAATCATATATCTAATATACGTATATATTGATTATTTTTTTAGAATCTCTTTAAGTAATATTATATTCTCTTTGATCTCATTAATATTTTTAGTAATTTTATTATGTAAAGCTATAGATTTTAAAATCTTTAATATATTCCATGTCTTATTTGCATCCATTTTTCGATAGAATTATAATAATCATAACCTATTCAATTTTTGGATATAGCTATCTACAGATAATTAATTTCAAATTAAAAAAGTATTTTTATAGTATATATAATCTAAAGAATTGTTCATAAACTACTTAATCTACTATAACATTAGATCATGTCAGCTATTGTAACTAAAATTATTAAAAAATACAATCTCAGTCTTAAGATGGGTATGTCTGATCTCAGTAAATATACCTCAGAATTTCTTGAAAATCTTACTGATAATAAAAAGCAAAATCAAGCTTGATGACGTTTTTGGGATGGTTTTAAATTTAGCAATGAGCATGTAAGTATATTGATACCTAATCAGAGAAGTGGGAAAAATAAAACTATAAATTTAATTGAAGGTAATTGTAGAATAGTTATAATCAAGCTCCCAAAAAGTTTGAAAGAAGAGATTATTAGAGAGAAAGCAAAATAAATCTTACAGAATAGATATGAATTTAGTAATAATCAAGTAAATATCTTATTCACAATCCAGACAAATAGACAATGTGGAAGTACTTCTGGTAAAATCTTAAATATTGCAATTTTCAATAAACTTCAAAAAAGAATGGAGGAAGAAACTATCAGAGATATGGCATAATAGATTTTACAAGATAAACTTAGTATTAGAAATGTAAGGGCCAAAGCTTATGTCTTAGTCCTATTAGCAAAAAATGCTAATACTGGCTCATCATGTCTTACTCATCTTTGTAGAGAATTAAGAAATATTAATGCATCACTTAAGATAATTAAGGCTACAAAATTTCCAGATATTACAAAAGATGTCAACAAAATTCAGAGTGTCAATCTGAAAAAAGCTAAAGCTAAATGTATCAATTATTCAGATGAATTTACATTAGAATCAGTCAAAGAAAGATTAGATGCATATAATATTAAAACTTTATCTAATTATCAGGCTCTTGCTGATATTATGGTAATGCTTTATATTTATCCTGCTAAATTTAAAACTTTACATATTACAAATGCTGGAGTGACAGATTATGTAAAGAATCAAGATCAGCCAGATATTTCTAGAAAATTTAGATCTATGAAAAAGGATCAAGAATGAGCTAAGGAATTACTGATCTGGATGCAAAATGCTATATCTTCTGGTCAAATGGGTGATCCAGATAAGCCAGGAGTTAGATAGTTCAATAAATTCTTAAAAGATTATGATTTAATTCTTAAATATTTACATAAATTAGGAGCAGTTTATACTGTAGTGATAAATGGAGTGAAAAATATGATCTACGCTTATATAATTGCTAGGGAAGTACTTTAATATTCTTATAATAACTATACTTCTCCAGTACAAAACTACATCATGGTAAATTATCGCAGGAGAAGTCAAGATCCAGAACAAGCAAGACTATTCTATCTCTATGATAATGAGAACTAACCATACTTCTTTACTTCAAGAATTTGTATACGTATTTTACTTTCATCAATGCTAGAATATTCAGAGTCTGATTTAGTTGAGGATGAAGATGAAGAATCACTAAGAATGATCTTTTTTCTGGCTATCTTATATCATTGTTTAACAATACTTAGGTTTATTATCACATTTATAATATCTTAGATTTCACTATTTCCAGTAATTGATGAAGAAAAATCCAGATTTTTTTATCCATAATATATATGCTTAAAATTTCATGTAATATTGTATTACATATTTTGTAATATAATAATTATTAATTATTTATCACAATAGTGAATTTCCATATTTTATGAATTCATTCATATGATATATTATATTTTTTAGCTAGATTCTGTAATGTATTTGCTGAATTCTTAGCAGTAATTATATCACTAATTGCTTTGAATGATAATTATGTAGTATCTGATCTTAATCTTTTAATCATTTATATATGTATAAAAAATATTATTACAAACTATACTCTAGAAGGTAGGTTTTATCACGAATATAGTTTATAATAAGTTTTGAGGGTGAAGACTGAAT
>CAJVPS010003494.1:0-10169 GCA_910591765.1 Ambispora leptoticha
ATGATAAGTTAAATGATAATACAAATAATAAAATAAAATAAAAAGATAAGATATATATTCTAAAAAGAAAAGATAAATAATAAAATAAATGAAATTTGTTACTGAATCATTTCTAAGATTCCAAATAATTTGATTCAAACTGGATCCTAAATAATTCAATTCAGTTCAATTTCAGTTTAATTCTTAATTTTTAGAAGAATCAAACTATTATAATTCAATTTGATTCTAATTATTAGCAGTTATAGAATCAAATTGAATCAAATTAATAATTTATTATATAACCTAATATAATTTTTCTGCTAAGTCATTTTTTTCTGAATAGATAGATTTTTTTTTACCTGTTTTCCATTAATAAATGATCAACTGGATTTAGAAGAGAGTAGTAGTATCCTATATAGTACTTCTAGTATGACAGTATCTGATGAAAGTAAGAAGTATTATTTGGATGTACTTTAGTAAGAAATACATAAAAAACAAGACAAAGTATAACTATTATGAATAAGTGAGTTAGTGACAAGTTTAATAACATGTTTAGTATCAAAAAGAGAAGAAAAGAAACTTAAAAAAATATGATATGTTTAATATCAAAAAGAAAAGAAGAAAACTTAAGAAATTTTTATTTATATATAATGCATTTAGTAAGAGGAGACTTAATAAAATCTTATTTTAATAGAAGTTATTATATATATGTTGATGATAGTATTTTAAATTTTCATAAATATCTAAAAAGCCAATATTTGACTAAAATTTCTAAATCAAAAGATCCTGAAATGATTAATAAATAGTTGAAAAAAGGAAAACTACTTCTTATAATTAATATTTATCATTTTTATTCAATTTAATATTTACTAATTCTTAATTTAAAATAGCTATTTTCACCCAAAGCATTTTGAGTCTTTCTTCTTTACTGAATCATATATTCTGATCAGTCTTTTTCCAAAGTCAAGAGTCCAAATTTATATCAGATCTTTTATTTTCTCAAAACAAATATTATTATATCTTCTATAAATACTATCAAAAATAAAATTATGAGAATCTTTGATGAAGAGAGAATATATTTGAGAGAAATATTACAGGTATATCAGAAGGCTTATCATATTTTTTTATATAAAAATACAGGTACTGATCTTTTTTTTAAAAAATATTTTATTTAAGAATATTTTGGGATGCATTTTCTTTACTCTTGATATCTAGATCTTTCACAATATAATATTTTTTCTCAGAATAATATGTCATTAGATTGGTAATAACTAAAGATAGCTTTTCAACTATTGTAATGTGATGACAAATAAAATATTACCTAGTTGTAACTAGTTATGACTTATAAAATTTTGAAGTTACAACATATTGCAACAGGTGATAAATAAGTATTACATACTTGCTACATTATCTTTAGTAATAACTAGGTATTGCATGAAATACTGGTTAATTTTGTGAGATTATCTGAATCATATTCTGATGATAATCTTTGTGAGGTCTTTGAAAGAAGTTATAGAGAATTAGCAATTTTTACTAAGATTTGTTTGAGTTAGGATTCAGATTTATTTTATATTAATTAAACTCAATAATATTTTATTTATTAGATTCTAGTATTAATAATGGATAATACATCTAATAATAATATATTGTACTGAGCTCTGAAAAATAAGTGTGCAAACAAGAATATTAAGTTCAAAAAAGAGAATCAGTATATCAGATATCTTGCCTATATAATGAATCTTGCTATATAAAATCTCTTGAATTCACTTAGGGCTGGAGCTTTGGAAGATGAAAATATTATAATAGAGAAGAAAAATATGGCTGATACATTAATTATTATCTGAAAGGTATATTTATTTATATTTTTTTTATTATAATTCTTTTCTTATTTACTTTGATTATTTTTTTTAGCTACAGAAACTGATTACCAAAATTAGAGCATCTTCTTAACATCAGAAAAAATTTTTCAAATAATGTAATATCCAAGATGTTTTTGAAAAAGAGCTAATTATTAATATTGCAATCAGATGGAATTTAATATTTGATATGATAAAACATGCATTTGAATATTGTAAGATATGGAATATATATTTGAATATTTGGTGATATATATTAACTTATAGTTTTTTATTCTTAATTCTTCAAAATTATAGTTATAGTTGATAAAGATTTATGAAATTGAATTTTGAGTAAGAAGAATTGAGATAAAATATCTGAGATTATAATATTATTACAGATAAGCATAACTTAATTTTCACATTCTATAAAAAAATTTTGTACTTACATATTTCTTAGATTTTCAAATATACAACCAATCATATCAATGCAAGTTGCTATCTGACTCTTGCAGTAGCAGTTCCTATCTATAACTGGCTTATGAATAATATTGAAGACTTTTGAGATGTCAAGGAAAGATCAAATGATATTAAGAAAGTGATACAAAAAGTATTTGATAAGTTTTTAGAGTATTATTTGAAAACTGATAGCTTAATTTATACAATTATGACAAGTAAACATATTTTAGACTTTGCTATATCAAATTACATGACTGATACAATTACTAATTTATTATTTACTATATAAAGTTCTTGATTCATGTATTAAGTTAAAATACTATAAAAATAATAATTAGAAAGAGTCATTTATTAGTGCAATATGCAAAATAGTAACCAATATATATACTTTGGACTACTTATCTTGACTTGAAAATTATTCATCAGAGATTTAAGAAGATAATCTCATAATTCACATCTACAAGCATCAGCAAATTGATAGAAGAAGTAAGTTATAATAGTATTTGGAGAGATCTATTATATCAGAAAAGATAAATATATTATAATGATGAAAGATAATATTAAATTCATTGCTTTTGCTTACTACATACTCTGATAATAATTTTGTTGTTCCAGATTAGATTAGTATTTCATTATTTTGAATGAACTGATAAATTAGTATTTTTGTAGTTTTATGAGACTGAATATTCTCATCTGATAACTATTCTAAAAAATTATTGACAATTCTGGCTATCAATATGCTGATTGAGTATATATTTTCTGATGGTATAGATCTAGTAATCTCTACTCAAAGCAAATTAGATGCAAAAACTATCAGGACATATATATTTGAAAGGATAGTGAGATAATATGTAAAATAATATATAAAATAATATGTAATTATCTAGAACTGAATAAAATTCTCATGTTTTAAACAAAATATTTATTGTAAATACTCAAAAAAATATTTTTGCTCAAAATAAATTTTGTTTCCATTATTCATTATTTAACACATAATGATCACTTATATTTTTTATTTATCACAGGTGAATAGCTTTATCTCTACTAGGCATTTATCTAAAGAAAAGTAACTCTTATAAAGCCTTCTTATATACAATGTGATACATTTCTGAAACAAACTTTAACAAATGAACAAAATGAATATCAAGTATAAAATATTAACTAGAAACTGCACTATTCAATATTATTACTTATCTGATACTTAATACATCACTTCATAACAATTATATAATTTATCTTATATTGGAATAACAAATCCAATTTTAAAAATATTGGTGCTGACTATTATATACTGTTACTGATCTGTTAATCAAGTTATCAAAAATGATTCACTTTACTATGATATCACATATCCAGCTTAAATCCAGTTCTTTTTGAAACTGAATCAAACTATAAGACTATGAATCAATTTCTTGTAAAATTGAATCAAAAAATTTGATTCAGTTCCAGTTCTACTAAAAACTAAACCAAATTGAATTGTTCAGAACCTTAACCATTTCTGAAATATTTCTGAATTATTGTTAAACTATTTATGAACTGTTATTGATTTTGGAATTAATTATTTATTAATGATCTTAAAATATTACAAAAATATTACAAGAATATTATAAAAATATTGTTGAATCATGATTAAATTCATAACTGATACACTAATTATATTATTTGAAATTATATGTTATCTAAAGATTAATTGATTGGTTGCATTTTTCAAGTTTGAAAAATTATGAAATTAAAGAAATTTATATTATTATGGTAACAATAATATATAATAATCTTTTTAACTAAAGTAATATTATATTAGTATCTTAATAAATATAATTATATAACTTCTTTTGAGAATTGGAATATTTTTATTACTATACTTAGAGAAGTATTCTAGTTATCTTATTATCAATAATATCTTTGTAAATAATTTTATCTTCTTTATTAAACTGAATCTATACAAGACTATAACACAAAATTTAGAAATATAATTGATCAAGTTACAGATATGAGTAACTTAGATCAATTCACATACTTTATAAAAGAATTAAAACCTGTTACTAAAATAGAAATTAGTTATCAGATATCAGAAATCTTAAAAAAAGCTTAGAAGTTAGTCATTTATTATGATATAGTAATATATGAATAAGACAGATCTCTAGACTTATCAAGCAAATATAATAATAATAGTTATTACTTACAGAATCAGTATAAAAGTTATTAGAATAATGATCTTATATTAATAGAATTAGATTAAGTAGAAAGCTATTATAATAATAGAAGAAATAATAATTAGTAGAAGAATAATAAATTCAAAAATATATATTATAATTATGACAAATCAAATCACTTCATTAAAAATTATTATTCTAAATTCAAGATCAAAATAGTAAATATTAAAAATAAATAAGAAGAATCTTTATAATCATATAAAAAAGTTGAGTTTACTTATCTAGAAGATAATAGAGAAAGATTATTAAAATTCAATAACCAAGTAAATGACAAATTAGTATGAATTTTACTAGATAATGACATATCAAGAAATTTTATTAATAAGAAATTTGTTTAAAAAAATAAAATTAAATTATAAAAAATAATATCAATTATAGTTAAACTTGCAAATGATAAAAAGATAACTATTATCATCATGATAAAAATTAATAAATTGAAGTTAGATATATATTATATGTACAAGATAAATGCACAAGTTTTAAAATTATAAAAATATGATCTTATCTTAGATAAATCTTGATTATTTCATATTAATCCTATTATAATTTAAAGAAATAACATTATCATCTTTATCTATAAATCAAAGATAATAAAAGTTTAAGCTAATAATAAAATAAAGTCAGACTTTAGCTACAATTTAATTTATATCTCAAGATAACAAATTATAAATCTATTAACAGATATAAAACTCTTTATTATATATCTTAATAATATCAAAAATAAAGAAAAAGTAAAAGAAAAGATATTTTCATCTGAAGTATTAAATATCAAGAAAAGATATAAAGATGTATTTTTAAAAATCTTATCAAATTAATTATTACCTAAAAGAGTAATTAATTATAAAATTAATCTTATCTCAGGATCTGAATTACTATTCAGACTCACTTATAAACTTTTCTTTACTGAAATAAAGAAGCTCAAGAAATAATTAGCTAATTTAATACAAAAAGATTTTATTCATCCAAGTATTTTACCATAATTCTTTTTGTATATAAGAAAAAAGATATATTAAGACTATATATTAACTATAAAGCTTTAAATAAAATTACTATCAAGAATCACTATCTATTATCAAGAGTTAATAAATTGATAAACAGACTTTTCATTTTCAGTATTAATCAAATGTTGAATAATATTAATTTATCTAAGTTTATTTAGATTTGATATAAAAATATCTTTATAAGCTTGCAACAGATTATATAAAGCATCTTGTTATTCAAGTATTAACTCTCTTTATTTAATTACTTTTTTAATTTCTTCTTTATCTAGAAGATATACTTTCATTTCATCCTTTTTAGTTAATTCAAATTCTTGAGTTCTATAAGATGATTCTTCTAATTCTTCTTTAGTATCTATAGATATTATTTCTTCAATTAGAACAAGTTGTAAAAAGACTGCTTAAATAATTTATTCATTAGGTTAAATCTTATAAAATTTATTAGAATTATTATACAAAAGAATTCTAATATTTCTAGTATATCTAGTATTAATGATTTCTTCTTTAACTTTTATTTCTTTCTTGACTAGTGATAATTAAGATATTAGTTGACAAATAGTTTTTACAGAAACTTCAATTATCAAATAAAGATCAATTATAATAGTTTAATGAAATTAAATCAGAATTACTTCTTCTTCAGAATATCTAAGATCAAAACCTGCATCATATTTATGAGCTTATTTAGGTATTTTTCCTTTATCTTTATTATTATAGATTTTGATTATTAAATTTGCTAACTGTTTTTCAAGTTTCTCTTCTTCTTTCACTTTATTTTTATAATTTTCAGATGTTATATAATATTTATTTAGAATTTTTTTAATGAAATCATAATTATTATTTTTAGTTTTCTTTTCTTTTTCTAAATATTTCTCTTTTAATGATTCTTCAATCTGGTCAAATCATATACAATCATCACAAGTATTAGAATCACAAGAAATCAAATATTCATTATAGAGTTTGACATTAATATATTCTAATTGAGCCAGTTATTTTTTTTTGAAAAGGAGATAGTTATTAATAGATAATCAGAAAGATTTCTTGAGCTAATGCTTCTTCAGAACTATCATAGATAATATATTATATCTCTTCTTCTTTATCATACTTAATAATATAATAGACAAGTATTGCTTTTTCAATTTCATTATATTATTAATAAATATTTAATAGATTATTATCACTTCTCAATTTTCTGATAGTACTATTATTTTTTTGCTAATCATTATAATTAAATATATATATACATTACTTAGTATAGTTACAAAAATATTTGACATCATTGTATCTTCAGGTTACTTCTAGAAAATATCTAGCTTCATCTTAAAGTTCATAATAATTACAGATAGATAAATTAAGTTACTATTGAATAAAATAATTAGTATAGTATTGCTTTTTAAATTCATTTTCATTTCTAGCTTTTGAAATAATCTTACTATCCACAAAGTATTTACAATATGAATATTTAACTATTCTTTCTTTTAGCTTTAATTTTCTTAGAGCTTCACTTTTAGAAAAGAATCTTTCTTCAGTAATTGATATCTTTTCAGATTCTCAAGTATGTTTTACTTTTAACTACTAGTCTTTAGTTTTATTCTGAGACAAAATCATTAAAAGATTATTTGGAGTATTTATTTTGATATTAATTCAGATAACTAGATTATTAAAATATTGAGAGTATTTATGTTTGGATGTTGATAATTTGTGATGATACCAATATTCAGCTGCAGAACCTCTCTAGTCAAAAGTCCATTGAGAACTTTAATAGTAAGTCTATTCAAATCTTCTTTCTAATTTTGAATATTTTTTTCAGGTGAGAGTAATATTCTTGACTTGAATTTCTTCTTCAAAAATTTTAATATTTCTAACTTTAGAAATCAAATTTATAATCATGTAGAAAACTTTTTTAAAATCTATATTATTAAATCATCTAGATGAAGTATGAATTCAAGTTCAGAATTTATTAGATATCCAATAAAGAAAATTATGATCTTCTAAATCTTGATCTTTAATTTTAAACCTATCATTAATAGTTTCACTTGAGAATATTTCAAAATTATCATTACTATCTTTAGGCTGAGCATTTCATTATTCATGAATAAATTTAATTAACATTCTTTCTTCTTCTCTATTTCAGTCAAAGATTATTATATTTTTTTTCAAATCAATTTTAGAATTGATTTTATTTAGCTAATTTATACCTATTACAAGACTATAAGTTCAAGTTTCAGTAATATCTACTTCTACTAGAATTATAATTTTATCAATAGTGATAGAAAAGTTATCTATCATTCCTAATAATTACTTGAAATATCTATTAATATCAAATATAGAGATATTAGATTTTTATTGAATTTTTATTTCTAATCATTTAAGAAATTCATAGCTAATAACACATCCAGATACTTTAGTATTCATGTTCAAGTTTACAAGAATTTTTTCAATTTTGGCTTCACATCAGGCTGAGATTATTTTAATCTTCTGGGTAAATATGATTTTTCATTTGAGTTTCTTCTGTAATTCCTTTCTTATTTCTTTTAATATTTGAATTCTTTATTTAGATGATATCTTGATAAGCTGAATTATGATGATATTGGCTTTCTAAAAGATCAAATCTTTAAGTATGTCATAGGTTTTTGCTTTCTTGATTAAAACTGAAAGATGAATTCTTTCTTTTTTTTGTTTTTTCTTTTTCAAATTGGTCTTGTCTTCTTTTGATATTTCAGATAAAGGTTGAGTAACTTCATTTTCTTTTTTACTTTCTTCTTTTTCTTTGACAATTCTAGCTCATTTTCTTTCTCTAACTGGATAATCTTGAATTGCTAGTAATAAGAAATCAGATTAGTTAGATGAATTACTAGATGGATCACTATCAGATGCTTGCAAAGCAGCTATTAAATTCTGAATTTGTGTGAAAAAAAAAGTAGTATCCAGATTTTGTGAATTATTAGATTGCTATTTATTATTTTAGGTATTTTGATTCTGCTGATTATTATTATTACTATTATTATTTTAATTTTGACTATTCTAATTTCAAGAGTTATTCTGATTATTAGATAGTTGATTTACTGGTTAAAAGTTATTTGAACAAACTTTACTGACATATTCTTTTCCTTCACAACTGTAACAGATAATAGGTAATCTGTTATTTAACTAATTTTACTATTAATTATTATTATTATTCTGATTATTATATCTTCTGTTATATTTTATATAATCTAATTTACTAGTTAGATCTTGCAAGATCTTAGTTAATATATTCTATTTACTAGTTGATTGAGCTTGGATTTGGTGATAGATTTGTTCAAGTGGATCTAAATTAGCTTTTTCTATATTTTTACAATTTTAATAATACTTTTCATAGTATCTTCAGCATTTAAGTTAACATATTTTCAAATTTCAGATTTGAGATCTTTCTTGAAAATTTGAATCTTGTATTCTTCTGGATAAGCTTGTTCTGAATTTATTTTGCTTCCTAGTTTCATAAATCAATTTATATATTCTTCTACTATTCCAGTTTATTTTAAGAATTTCAATTCATCTTGCTATTATTGCATCTTATGAGATAAATAAAATTTAAGAATAAATTGGAAAGAGAAATCATGTTCATTATAATTCTTATTAATCTATTCATTTAATTTGAGAGTGTCACTTATAGATCATTAATCAAATCAGATAATAACTAGTTCTTTTAGGTATTCTTTTACTATCTCAATTTTTCTGTCATTGATAATTCCATTAACTTTGGTGGCTATTTCAAAGTTATATAACCATTCAACTAGATCCTGATCATTACTCTTAAATTTACAAATTGAAATAAGAATCTTTTCCATTTTCTAAATCTTCATAGATTGAGTTAATTTTTCAAGAGCTTAAATAAGACTATTCATTTTATCTGACATGGTAATTTCTTCTTTTAGTTAAGTCTTTTAAGATTGAATTTATTCAATTGTAACTGTTAGTTTTTCAGAATCTTCTGAACTATTACTTTCATATTCTAATTCTGTTAATTGATTAGTTGAGAGGATTTCAAAATTATTTATCTTTTCAAGAATAAGAAGAATATTATTGACTAGATAGATCTGTTATTCAACTGTAATTTTGATTTCAAATACAAAGGTGTTAAGTAACTTGATAATTTCTCTTTAAAATTAATTAGGTATAAGATTTTGCTAAACTATATTATCAAAGAATTTCTGTGAAAGTCTATTATAAGAAACTATGTGATAGTCTTGAGTTCAGATAAGAAAATTTACAGATCTTCTATCTGAATTTTCATTTGCAGGAAAATAGTAAGGACAGTAGCTATATAGTTTAATATGAGATAAGAATTTTCAAGAATCTTCTCTATTATGTTCACTAAGATATAGATCAATTAGAAGTCCAATAAAAGAGTAATATATACTTATAAACTAATAAATTATTTAGATAATTAATATTCTAAGAGTAACTAATTCTTAAAAATATAAAATGAATAATAAATGAAAATAATATAAATGAATTAAATAAGATTTCTGGACAGGTGAGATTCATAAAGAGGATATTAAATATTATAAACTATTGTTACCATAGTAACATAAATTTCTTTAATTCAATAATCTTTCTTTAATTATAAAAAAAACTCTTTTTCTTTTACTCTATAATTTATCACATGATTTATCATATAATTTTGAATTATTTTTATCTAATTA
>CAJVPS010003495.1:0-10167 GCA_910591765.1 Ambispora leptoticha
ATAATCTTTAATAATTCTTTTTTATTCAAGTGATATAACTTGGTTGATATAAACTCAAATCAATTATTAAAGACTTCTTCTTTAGAGTTATAAATAAAAAAGACTTTATAAGTAATATTATATAATCTATTATGTATACATTTTTCAAGAGTATTTTTAATATTCTTTTTGATTTCTGATATATCTCTCAAATACTTTTATAGTTAAACTGAAAGTATATATTTAAGTTTATAATATTATAATATTATTTGACTATTATTATTCAAGAAATTATTATAAATTGATAATATAACTTTTTTGAATTGAGTTGACCAGTCTTTTTTCAAAGTAGATTTAATATCTTCAGATATAGGAATAAATGATTCAAACTTTTCTTTAGAAGTTATTAAATTATCAGAACTTACAAATTCTGATTTTTCTTTAATATCTTCTTACTTAATATTAACTTTAAATTCATCTTCAGATAAAGTGATAATAAAAATATTTAATCAGTCAAAGTTCAAGTCATTAGTTATATTAACTGATTTAACAGATACTTTAAGTGGTTTAACAGTTATCTGAAAGTTCAAGAGAAAAGTATTATTAACTTTGATATCTTTAGTAAATTCAGGTTATATAAGTAAATTCAAGAACATAATATTAGTTTCTTGTTCTGTATTATCATAGCAAGTAGACTATAAATTAAAAAGATAATTATTTCAAAAAATTGATGAATGAATATTTTCTGATAGATCTTTCCAAAAGATTTAATTATTAAAGAAGTAATCCAAGTAGATAGTTAAAATATAATAAAAAATAATAAAAGTAAGAAATACAAAAGAATTTGAAAAAATATAAGATAATAAAAATAAAAAGTATTAGATAAAAGTAAAATTATGAAAAAATAAAAAAAAAGGAGAATAAAGAGAGTATTTATATAAAATCTGAGCTAAAAGTCTACTATAAGTAATAAGATATTAAAAATATTAGGATAAGATAATTATAAAAATAAATAAAAATAAGATAGAAGATAATTTTGAATATAAGAATAACAAAAATTAAAAAGATAATTCACATAAGTTACTTAATAATAATTTATAATTTAAAGTAATTTTAATAATTATAATAATATTTGAGTTATCTTTCATTAATAGAATATTTGTGAATATTTTCTTTCTAATCATAAATTTTATAAGAATTATATCTAGTATAGTTATAAATATAATATTAATTTTTACTTCAAGTAGGTTGAAATTTATTTTTAATTACTGAGTATTATTTCATATTGAATAGTAATATTTTATTTTCAATTTTGAAAATTATTTCATTTTGAATTTTATTATTAAATATTTAAGAATATTACAGTTTTTATTTTTCTATATTTTGATTTATTTCTAATATTTGTTGAAATAACTAATCTACTATATAATATATTCATTATAATAATTTTTTTTCTTCTGTAGAATTTTCTTCTAAATAAGCAGAAATTTTTAATTCAATTAGTAATTTAGCATTTTGTCTATAAGTTAAGAAAAATAGTTTATACTTTATTATTGAATTTTAATTAGTACTATAAGCAAAAAGAGCAATAAAAATGAAAATATCTTATTCTTATTCATATATAATTATTAATTTTTGTAAAATTATACATAGTATTTTATTAAAGTATTCTATTATTTTAATTATTTATGAGTAATAAGATAAAGAAAATTTATATTTGATTCCAAATTTTATTGATAATTCTTTAATTATTTTATTAATAAATTCTAATCTATTATCTAATTAAATTTCTTTAAAGTATTTATGTTTATAGATTATTTTCTTAAAGATAAATTTTACAATTGTAGTAGCTTTTTTGTTTGGAATTACTTTAGTTTCAGATTATTTTATAAGATAATCTATTATTATAATAATATATTAATTTCTAATTATTATTATTTTACAAGGTTCAATTAAATTAATAACTATTTTATCAAAGAATTATCTAATTTTGATAGGATATAAAACTTATTAGGTAATTCTTCTATCAGTTTACTAATAGATTTCATAAATCTTCATATAATTCTTTATATCTATTCCTATACTATTTCACTAATATTTATTTGCAATTTGTTAATAAATTTCTTTATATTCAAAATATTCAGATAAAGAGTTTGAATATAAATTAATAAGAATAGCTTCTATTTTATTTTCTTTAATATCTTAAAGAAATATAATTAGTTCTTTTCTTTTATTAATTTTATATAATATACTATTAATTTATAAAAAGTATTTTGCTTGATTATGAATTTTTTATTATTATTCAAAAATTAATCTTATAGAATAAGTTTTATTATTCAAATATTATTATAAGTTATAATAAATTATTAAATTCATATTATAATTATAAAGAAAAAAGTTATTTAATGATCTTCTGAATATATCTGGAATAATATGTCAGTATTTTGATTCTTTCTTTTAAATTAATAAGTAATAATAAAGATATATTCTATAAGAGATATGATCTATTAGTTTACTCTAGTGAAGTAAATTGATTAATTTTTAAATAATTATCTTAAGATATTATGATTAGTAATTATTTCAAAAACTATTCCAAGTAGATAATGACAAAATTATTTAACAATTCATACTATTACTAGTACTTCTTTTTCAGTTACTCTATATTTTTGTTTATTTAATTTTAAGATGACACTTACATAAGTAACTACTTATTTTTTTTCATCTTTATCTTTCTAAGATAGGATAGCTTCAAGTCCTAAGTCTGAGATATTAATATAAAAATAGAATTTCTTTATAAAGTTAAAGTAAATTAAAATAGATGTAATTATAAAATATCATTTAATTTGTTAAAGACTTCTTCTTATTTTACAATTCAAATGAATAGTTCTTTATTATAAAGTAATTTAAATAAAAAAATAGCAATTTGAGAAAATCTTTTTATAAATTTTTTATAGTATCTAGCTAATTCAAGAAATAATTAGAATTCTTTAATAGTTCTTAATTAGAGAAAGTTTTTTATCTTCTGAATAGTTAATAAGTTAGGAAAAATTTTCTTCTTCAGTTATTATATATTCAAGAAATAGTAGTTCTCTTTTATAAAAGTTAAATTTTTCTGAATTAAGTTTCAAATTAGTATTTCAGATTTTGCAAAATATTTTATTGAAGTAATTTAAATATTCTTTAAAATCTTTTAAGAATACATTCAGGTTATTAATATATATATTGACAAAATTTCAATTATATTTTTCTAATACAGTATTCATACTTATTAAAAAGTTACTAAGATATTATATAATTCAAAAGGCATAATATTAAATTCAAAAAGTTCTTCTCTGAAGATAAAAGTAGTTTTAGATTTATTTTTTTTCTTTATTTTGATTTGCCAATATCCAGAATAAAGATAGCTTCTCAACTAGTTGTGACTTGTAATAATCAATCAGATAATTATGCAGAGTTGCAATAGCCAATCAGAAAATTACAACAGAATTATAACTAGTTATAGCTCTCATTACTAATTTAGAGATTAAATCTATAGATAAAGTCCAGTGAGTATTTTCAAGAAAGTCCATCATTTTATCAATTCTTGATAATAGATATATATCTTTTCAGATAATAACATTTACTTTTTTGTAATTAATACAAAATCTTTTCTTTTTATTCTTTTTGAAAACTATAATAATAGGTAAAGTCCAAGAACTAGTTAATGATCAGATAATATTTACTTTTAATATTCTTTGGATTTTTTCTAATATGAATAATTGATTTGAAAGGGTAGTTCTATAAGATCATTATTTAATAGGTAATTCATTTTCAATATATATTTTATGTTAAATTATATTACTTTAGTCAAGTTAATATAATTCAGTTATAAAAATATCAGCATTATCTTCTAGTAGTTAGATAAGAAATCTTTCTTGTTTAGCAGTTAATTTTTGTTATTTAATAATTTTTTCTTCTTATTTTTGTTTCAAGAAATAAGTATAAGCTTCTTGATGATCAGTAGATCCAAATCTAGCTATTTCTTGACTAGATTATCCAAGTTTTTCTTATGTAAAAATTGATTTAAGTTAATCAATAGGGGTAAGTTATAAAAATACTAATTGAGTGATTTTCTAATCTAGTTTAATAATATAATCTTCTTCTAGATTATTTTGTATAATAATATTAATATTTTTAGTATATTCAGAGTTAATAATTTTACCTTTAATATTAATTTCTTGTTTTGCAAGAGATAAGTAAGATATTACTTGATATATAATTTCTATAGAAATTTCTATAATAATATAAGGATGAATCTAATTAGAACATCCTGTTTCAGGAATAACCTCAGAAAATTAGTTTGGCTAGAGCCAGAAATTTCAAAATTTTTATTTGATTGATTATTAAAAAATATGATACATAGTGATTTTTATTAGGTGAAATGTGATAATCATGTATCTAAAATAATTGAATTAAAGTTAATATATTGTGATAATCTAATTTGTAAGTTAGTTAAATAAAGAATTAATAAATAAAAAATAAGTAAATACCTTAGTGATTTTGACATGTTATATTATTATATCCTGGTTGACCGCAGATATCACAGATATATGAGCATGTTTTTCTTTTTTTTTAATTATAAATTTATAATATTTGATTTTCAGATATCTCTTTCATTATAATACTAATAGATTTTTAATTAGTCCAGATTCATTTTTCTTATTTGTATCATTAGATTAAATTTCGAAGAGTTCTTGAAGATTTTGATTTCACACAGACCTAGTAAGTATAATTACTATTTTTTTGTGCTGGTTAATAAACTCTTTTAATTATACTATCATTTTACTATAGTTATCATGCCAGTTCTTACATCTCCCTATATTTGGCTTTTTATTGTACTGCATGACATAAAATAGATGTTACAGTCTTAAATATGATCAAGAGATTTGATATAAGTATTTTGTTTAATTGATTCTTTGCCAATTCTTGATTGGTAAAACAGTAGGTATTTGTGATTATATCTTTATCTTTTTATTCATCATTATACCATCAAACAGGTACCATTTGAATATAAAATCCTGCAATCTTTGAATGTATCATGACTTGAAAATAATGATAATAAATGATATTACAAGATATATTAGATATGCATAAACAAAGATAAGAAATAGAATTGACTACTACTATGAAATATGAGTATTTATTTTCAGGTTATATATCTTTAATTTTTCATACTTCTTGAATATTTTCTTTGTCAACCTTAGCAATTATTGATTTCAAAAGAATTTGCTTGGTGTCATATAAGTTCTCAATAAATTCATCTATCATGCCAAGATTGAAATCCTAAACATAATAAAAATATTAGATTATGCTCAAATAACTTCAAATACTTGTATTAGATCTCATTATCTCATCTTAAATATTTGATGTATCTATTTGATCTGTAATAAAATATAAATATTATGCCATTTTCAACTATTTAGCAGATAATATATGAGAAATAAGATATTCAGTCATTTATTTATCAACTTCTGGAAAAATATCATAACCAACTGATATAATTCCTATACAAGACAACATGGTATAATATTCAAAAAAATAATTCTACTGTGTCTTGTCTTGAAGTCTCATATCTAGTATATCTATAAGCTTATACAAACTACTACTTGCTGCTAATATATATTTGATAATGTGATTAAGGCCTTCAATATGAGAGATAGTTTGAATTCCTGCTGTGAATACTTTTGATATAAATGTCTAGGTCCATGCTTGTCAATTGGAATAGAGTGCCCTTATTAGGTAATCTTTAATATTAGAATATATTTTGACAAGTCATGATCATTATTTATAGAAATCTTCTTCATACAAGTTATTACAGCATAGAAAAAAGTCATGAACAAAGCTTTTATATTAATTATAAAGCTTAGATTTGAGATTTTTTGGTAGGTTTTCACTGATATGAAAAATATAGTGAATTAGATAGATGATTTCATATATTTGTCTGATTATGGTATCTGTCACAGGATCTATATCCATAATGAATACTAATAACTTGGTTATTATTGCTTTTTTAATATATTCTAGGATCTATTTATAGGACTCAATTATTTTATCTGACATGAGAGCTTGTGCTATAAGATATGATCTCATATTATTATCTATGGCAAGAAAAAGTGAAAGTGATATTTAATACTAATTTATTTTGGTGATGTTGTTATTTAAGAGAATATTATAGTACTCTAACCAAAGTACAATCTGTATTGATGATATCCAAAAGAGATAGGTAAGTTAATTTTCATTGTTTAGCTCAAACTCAATGACCTATTGATAATCATGTGATTTTTGTTCAATAAGAATTATTAGTAGGTGAGATATATCTAGATTTTTGTTAGTATGAATTTTAAATTTTTGTATAATATTTGCAAGATTATGATTGAGAATATATTCATCTAGAAACTTTGCCTTTAATAACCTTCTTTGAGTACTAATTATTAGATTTCCATTTTTGATCAAAAATTGAATTTTATTAAGAACATCCTTAGAGATATTTTAGTATATTAGAGCATAATATTAAGTATTGGCATCTAATGAATAATTATGTGTATTATCAAAAGTGATAAGAGTTATGACTGAAGTATTTTGTGAAGAGTTAATATTAACATGCCAATTACATTCTTGTTGTTTTAATTTATGATTGTAATGATCATGAATGTCAATTTTTTTTTTTAATTGAGGATGACTACTAAATTTGTATCTATAATTAAGATGCTTTATATATCTCTCTTCATGTCACTCTAATCTTTTTTGAACAACTCCAAATTCTTTTCATTTGCCATAGATTTTTATGATATTATCAACTTCTTCTCATGATTTAAAGATATAATTGACATAAAGATTTATAACTTCATAATTATTTATATATAGATAAAGATAAAATTAACAAGAAATCTAATGCTAATATAACTAAAATTATAACTAATAATCTCATCTTCATTTACAATGCTTTGGACTTGATTACTTGATTCAGCTATTTCTTTAGTTACATCATTCTGGAATGCTTGATTGATCAGTTTTATATAAGAAATATATTTTATATTGGAGGAGTAGCTTTTATATTAGGAATAGGAATAACTAATACATAGACTTTTTTTGCTCTTATATATATTCTTATTTAAAGATGATATGATTATTTTTTCTTGTTCTATATTTACAGTAAAATTTTGAATCTTAATATAACATAAATTGTTACATTTTGATATTTAAAGAAGTTATTCATATATTATAAATTATAATATTGATTGATATGATAAAAGAATTATTATCTTGAGAAGTTTTGATAGTTAAGTTTTGTATAACTTATTATTTTTTAATACCCAAATCTGTAAGTCATATCCTATACACAAATTTCTATATTTATTTCAACTTTTCTTGAGTTTTTGGATACTATTTTACAAAAAACTGATGGTGAATGTGAAATATGTAAAATAGTTATACAATATATTTGGATTACATTTTGATATGATATAATATGTAATGTATAATTGGTTGATTATATCACATGATTTTTCAAGATTATTCCTAGAACAGGATGTTTCATTTAGATTATTTCATAATATAAATATCTACTAGTATAATTTAATATGACAAAATTCTGATTGCTTCTTTTTCAATATAATAAATATTATAATTAGCATTGATAAGATATGCTTTTTCTGATAATTTTTCTTTATCTTAATCATTATAAATTTTAACTATATAGTATTTATTATTTTATTTCATGAAAGTATTCTTTAAATAATTATTAAACTGTTATAATAGTTTATTAAGTGCTTGATAAATAATATTGAACTTTTTATATATCTCATTCAATTCAAGTTAAGAAAATTAATTTGAAATAGGAGTAAAATTGATTTCTTTAATTGATTTATTAATTACTGTTTCTTCTAAAACTAGTTTTAAAGTTATAGGATATTTTTTTTATCTACTTTAACTGAAAGTTCAGATTATATATAATCATTATATTTATCATTATTATAAGAAATTAAGCATTCTTAATAGAGCTTAACATTAATATAATCCAAGTAAGCAAGTTATTGTCTTTGATTAAAACTAAGTTATTAATAGATATACTAAAATATTTTAGCAGTAGAGACTTTTATAGAACTCTTATAGATAATTTCATAAACAAAGTCATCTTTATACATAAAGCAAGATAGAATTACTTTATCAATTTTATCATATTCATTATAAACTTCTAATAGTATTCTTCTTTCTCTGAGCTTATTAATTATTCTAATATTTTTTCTCAATTCTCTTTTTATAATTTCTAGTAACAAATATTTCTCTAGATTTATTATATTTATCATATTGAGAGCAGGCAGAAAGATTCAATTATTTTTTTTTGATATAATTATTATAAGTGATTATTTTTTTCTATTCATTTTAAAATATATTTCAGTATAATATTTGTTTACATATTTTTTGCATTCTTTGCATCTTTCAATCTGAGAGTTGAGATGAATTTATTATAAAATAAATTAATATGAATCAAAACTTTTCTTGTCTCTTTTATTAATAAAAAGTTCTTGTTCAACTTTATTAACCTAGTTTTTATTAATTTTGAATTTAATACAGAAAGATTTATGAATTTTAATTATTATCTAATTAGTAAGATCATTATAGTATTAATAATATTAGTAATCAGATATAAAGAGATTTTTATGATATTAGTATTGACTATTTGATTCTTGTTAATCAAATAACTATTAGTTATTCTAATTATATTTTTGTATGAATCTTTTATCAAGTTATTTAAAATCTTTCAAGTATATTTCTTCTATCTGATTTTAATTCCTTCTTGATAGGCTTGTACTTTATGAATTCTTTTAACACTTCAAATAATTTAAAATATTATTTCTCCAAAGTTAATATCTCTTAGATTTTAATTTAGAATTTCAATAGGAGTTTATGCTTCTTTGATGATGATTTTAATATTATTATTATCTTGAAATTCTTATTATTTGAGAGATATAGTATTCTAGTCATCATGTTGTTATATGAGAAAAGTTTTCTTCTCTAAATATTATTTTTCAAATTCATTTTCAAAATTTTCTTTAGATTTATCTTCTTCAGAGATGGTATTATCAAATATTGATTCTTCTCTATCATTATAAATAAATTTAATAGGTATTTTTTCTTTTTAATCATTATATTCAAAAGTTAATAATCCTTTTCTGATATAAATATTGGCTTTGATTTTGTTCAAAAAGTTTATTTTAACAATTACTAAATATATTTTGGCTTTAGTAATATCTACTTTAGTAGAATTAATATTCTATTTATATTAAATATAGAGATATTTAAATTATATTATATTTTTAATCTTATATCTTTAATAAAATTATGTATAGCAATATATTCAAAGATATCAATATCAATAATTATATTAATAATATTCTTTTTAACTTTAGCTTTATATCAGATAGAAGTAATTTTGAGTTTTTATCTAAGTAATATTCTTCTTTTTCTTTTTGGCTTGAGTACTATAGCTTGATATATTTTTTTTGATAACTGAATTCTTTGTGATAATAAAATTTAAATAAGTTAAGCAATAACTATATTTATTTTTTATTGAGCTAAATCTTCTAGAATATCATAAAATTTAGTCATGATAATGAATATAGATAAGATAATTTTACTTTTCTTCTTGCAAATAATTTTCTTGATAAGTTTTTCTTCAAGAGTTTTAGATAGTCTAGCATTATTTATATTTTGATTAAGAATAACTTTAGAAATATCTTCTTGTTCTTCTTCTTTATTATCATTTGATTCTTTATTTTTATTAATTATTTTTTTACAAAATTAACCTATAGATTTAGTTTTATAAAAAGTAGTTCTAGAATTTCTAGATTTTCTTTTAGCAGTCAAATATTCATATATATCAAGTAGTGAATTTATATTATCTGATTTAGTAGTTAATATCTGAATATTATTAGTTAGAACTTGTATTTGAGCTAATAATATATAATAATCATTATAAATATTTGGAATTTTTAAATTTATATATATATTATATGATAAAGAATAAATAGAATTTTATAAAATTTTTAAATATATATTTTTTGATATAAAAAACAAAGTTACTTAAGATATATTAATATAATATCTTATTAAAAATCTCATTAAATTATAAAAAATTAAAAATAATTA
>CAJVPS010003496.1:0-10163 GCA_910591765.1 Ambispora leptoticha
AATAAAATGAAAAGATAAGATATATGTTCTAAAAAGAAAAGATAAAAGATAAAAATAAATGAAATTTATTGATGAATTATTTCTAAAGCATTTTTAAATCATTGTTGAACTGTTTGTAAACTGTTATTGATTTTGGAGCTAATTATTCATTGATGATCTTAAAATATTATAAAAACATTGCAAGAATATTGCAAAAATGTTATTGAATTATAACTGAATCCATAACTGATACATCAATTATATTATTTGAAATTACATGTTGTTCAAAGATCAATTGATTAGTTGTATTTTCCAAGTTTGAGAAATTATGAAATTAAAAAAATTTATGTCAATATGGTAATATTTGATCTCTCTAAGTAAGATCAAGCTCTAGTAAGACTATTAAATTCTTTTCAAAATTTCTTTAATTTCTTCATTTTTTATATGTACCAGATTATTATAAGTAATTTATTAGAAGTTGTATGCTTTCTCAAGTCCATATTTTTCTAATAGCTGGTGAATTTGTTTTTCAAGAAGAAAATATCTTCTGATTGAAGTAATTCCTTTTGATTATGCCATTTCTCTTTGTAGTTCCATTAATTTTTGAGAGTATTGTCTAGACATTTCTTTTAATAATTACCCAAAGTAATAATATTTAATGAATTACGATTCATCAGATTAATTATCAGAATTTTAAAATAGGTTATTAAAAATTATCTGAACTCTTATTTTCTAGCTTTGGTCAGTTGAAATTGATAATTAACATTTGCTATAATTACTATTCTTGAAATTTTAGTATTGATTATATTCACAAATTATTTTACTCTAGGGGTACTCTGTGAATTACTTGTTGAAGTTGAGACTTCTTCTATTATTGATTCTGATTCTTGAGATATTTCCAAAGTTATACTGGTGTTAAGTTGTCTTCTAGTAATAAGATCATAAATAACTTTTTGACTACAGTCTTCAAGTATTAACTGATCTTCTCAAATTTGTAAAGTTCTACTAAATTTGTTATCTTTCAATTATTAGTGAAGGGTCAAAATGTTTTGAATAAAATTGAGATTATTAAAAAGAGTATTTATCTTTAAAGAGTTAAATACTAACAAGAAATTAAGCTAATTAATAAGGATATTAAAATAATTAAAAGTAATAAAAATTTAAAGAGAATATTAAAGTGAAAGTCTTATATTTATAAAATGAAATTTTTAATAAGTGATTAGTATATACGCATATATGTACTACTAAATAAGGTTTATATAAATTAAGAGATAAATAAATAAATATTATAAAACTAAAAATCTATTCTTTATTTTCTTCTTCTGTTATTAGTATTTCTATGTGTTCAATAATTATTCTTGGCTCAAAGTATTCCTCTCTACTGTGATAAGACTTTAGTTGAGTACTATTAAAAGTTTTACGTAATAGTTGATCATGTTGATTTTGCAATTTGTAAGCTCTATTGCCAAGAGTTTCATGAATGTAGAATCATTCTGTACTTCATTGTGACTGAAATTTATTTCTGTAAGTAACATGTTGTTTCATATTATATATCAGAACTTTATTACCAATTTCAAATTGTATGATTCTTTATATTTTTGAGTTATATCTTTCTTTTATTTATTATTGCTATCTTTTAATTTGATTTTGTACTGTATTGATATCATCTGGTAAGTGATAAATTAAGAAGAATATTCGATCTAATATTTTATATTTTTCATTTTCATTTTCTGCTATTAGTGATGAATATTTCAAATTGATTGGTAATTAGGCATCTCTTCCATAGATCAAGAAGAAAGATTCATACTTAATAGTGTTATTTTGAAGTGTTCTGTATGCAAATAATGCTGATGGTATGTACATATCCCATTATTTATCTAATGTAATATAATATTTCTGAAGTATTTCACATAAAGTTCTGTTAAATCATTCTACTATTTCATTAGTCTGTGGGTAATATGGTAATGAAAACTTGTGTTTAATTTCAAATTGAGTGGTAAGTTCTTTAATTACTTAAGCTGTAAATTCAGTTTCTTGATCAGACTGTAATTCTTTAGGACATCAATATCTACAAATTATTTCTTCAAAAATAAATTTGGTGATTATACTAGCTTCTTTATTTGGAATTGCTTTAGCTTTAGGCCATTTTTTGAGTGAATCTATTGTTATAGCAATATATTGATTTCTTTTCTTGGTTACTTTGCAAGAATCAACTAGATTGATTATAATTCTATCAAAAGGCTATCTAACTTTAATAGGATGTAGAGATTATTTTGTTATTCATTTATCAGTTCTTTGACAAGTTTTACAAGATCTAATAAAGTTTTTGATATCTGTTTCCATTCTATTCCACCAATATCTAATAGCTATTTGTTAATAAGTTCCATCAAATCCAAAATGTCCAGCAAGTAAATCTGAATATATGCTAGATATTACTGCTTCAATTTCATTTTCTTTCAGTACTCAAAGTGGTGTGATAGGCTCTTTTCTTCTATTCTTTTTGTAAAGTACTCCATTAATAATTAAAAAGTGTTTTGATTACTGATGAATTTTCTTTTGTTGTTTTTCAGTATATCCTACAGGATAACTTTCATTTTCTAGATATCTCATTAAATTATAATATGTTATTAAATCCATTATGTTGAATTAATCAGATTTGGATAAGTTATTTAATTAGTCATTTAGTAAAAATTATTCCAGTTAATTAATTAATTAAGTGAGTTTGATGTTCTACTTCTGCAAATATATTCTTGAGAATATATCCATATTTTGATTGGTCTTTCCAGCTCTATAGGTGACAATGAAATTGTATTCCATCATGGTTATTATTCATCTTGAAATTTGGGGTTCAGGATTAACTTGTTTAGTAAATAGCTATCAAAGTGCATTATGATCAGTAATGATTTCAAAAAGAGATCTGAGAAGATAATATCAAAATTGTCTAATAGCCCAGACTATAGTCAAAGCTTCTTTTTCAGTGATACTATAATTCTTTTCTGCTAGTTTGAGTAAAATACTTGCATAGGCTACTACTCATTCTCTTTCTTCATCATCTTTCTGAGATAATATTGCACCAAGTTCAGAGTCAGAGGTATCAGTATAAAGATAAAATTTCTTAGTAAAATCAGGATAGATTAAGATTGGGACAGAGGTGAGTTTTTCCTTCAAAGTCTGAAATACATTTTCTTGATCTACAGTCCAAATGAAAATGATATCATTCTTTAAAAGTTTAAACAGTAGTGCTGCTATCTGTAAGAAATCTTTAATGAATTTTCTGTAATATCTAGCCAGTTCTAAGAATAATCTAAGCTTCTTGATATTTATTAGTATAGGAAACTCTTGAATTCATTGAATAGTTGAGGGGTTAGACAAAATTCCATCTTGAGTAATAATATATCCTAGGAAGAGTAAGTTATCTTGAGTAAAGTTACATTTTTTCAAGTTAAGTTTTAATTCAGCTTCTCTAATTTATTGAAATACTTTTTGTAGATGTTCCAAGTGTTCTTCCCAAGTTTTTAAGTATACATTTATATTATCAATATAGATCATAGTGAATTTCCAATTATAGTCTCCAAGTATGCTATCTATAGCTTGTTGAAAAGTTGCTGGTATATTACAAAGTCCAAAAGATATAACTTTGAATTCGTATAATCCTTCTCTTGAGATAAATGTTATCTTTTCAATACTGGATAGTTCTATTTTGATTTGCCAGTAATCAGATGTAAGATCCATAGATAAAAACTATTTTGTATCTCCAAGATTATCCATCATTTCATCAATTCATGATAAGGGGTAGGTATCTTTCTTAATGAGTGTATTGAGTTTTCTGTAGTCAATACAAAATCATTTCTTGCCATTTTTCTTTACTGCTATTACAATAGGTAAGACCCAAGAACTATTAGATTTTTGAATGATATCTGTATCTAACATTCATTGAATTTTATCATGAATAAATTCTTGATCAGATAGAGTTGCTCTGTAAGTCTTTTGATGAATAGGCTTTTTATTTCCAATATTAATTGAATATTGAATAATATTGATTCATCCAAGTTTATTTAGATCTGATGCAAAAATATTTTTGTATACTTATAACAAGTTATGTAAAGCATCTTGTTATCCAAGTGTTAATTCTCATTGTTCAATTACTTTTGTAATTTCTTCTTTGTCTAGGAAGTATGCTTCTATTTCATTCTTTCCAGTTGATCTAAATTCTTGAATTCTACAAGATGATTCTCCTAATTCTTCTCTTGTATCTACAGATGTCATTCTTTCAATTGGAGCAAGTTATAAGAAGACTACTTGGATAATTCATTCATCAGGTTGGATCTCATAAGATTTATTGAAATTATTATATAAAAGAACTCCAATATTTCTAGTATATTCAGCATTAATAATTCCTCCTTTAACTTTAATTTCTCTCTTGGCTAATGATGATTGAGACATTAATTGACAAACAGTTTCTACAGGAACTTCAATTATCAAATAAAGATTAATTAGAATAGTCTAACCAGGATGAACCAGGATTACTTCTTCTCTAGGATATCTGAGATCAAAGCCTGCATCATATTCATAGGCTCATTCAGATATTTTTTCTTTATCTTCATCATTGTAAATTTTGATCATTAAATTTGCTGATTGTTCTTCAAGTTGTTGTTCTTCTTCTTCCTCATTTTCATAATTTCCAGATGCTATATAATATTCATTTAAGATTTCTTCAATTGAATCATAGCCACTATCTTCAGCTTTTTCTTCTTTTTCTGGTTCTGGATATTTTTCTTCCAGTGGTTCTTCAATCTGTTCAGATCATACACAATCTTCACAAATATCTGAATCATAAGAAATCAAATATTCATTGCAGAGTTTCACATTAATGTATTCCAATTGAGCAAGTTATTTTCTTTAGGAAGAGGATAGTTGTTGATAGATGGCCAGGAAGATCTCTTAGGCTGATGCTTCTTCAGATTCATCATAGGTAATATATTGCATTTCTTCTTCTTCATCATATTCAGTAATGTATTGGGTGAGTATTGCTTTTCCAATTTCATTGCATTGCTAGTAAATATTTAATAAGTTACCATTACTTCTCAACTTTCTAATAGTACTATTATTTTTTCATCAATCACCATGATTAAATACATACACACATTATTTAGTACAGTCACAAAAATATTTGACATCATTATATCTCCAGGTTACTCCAAGAAAGTGTTTAGCTTCATCTTGAAGTCCACAATAATTACAGGCAGGTAAATTAAGTTGTTATTGAGTAAAGCAATCAGTACAATATTGCTTTCCAGATTCATTTCCATCTCTTGTTTCTGAAATAGTTTCACTATTCACAAAGTATTTACAATGTGAATATTTAATTATTCTTTCTTCTAGTTTCAATTTTCATAAGACTTCACTTTTAGAAAAGAACTTTTCTTTAGTGATTGGTATCTTTTCTGATTCTCAGGTATGCTTCACTTCTAACTATCAGTCTTTAGTTTTATTCTGAAGTAAAATTGTTGATAAGTTATTTGGGATGTTCATTTTAATATTAGTTCAGATAACTAGATCATCAAAATATTGAGAATATTTGTATTTGGATGTTGGTAATTTGTGATGATATCAACATTCTTCTGCAGGACCTCTCTAGTCAAAAATCTATTGAGAACTTTGATAGTGAGTCTGTTGGAATCTTCTTTCCAATTTTGAGTATTCTTTCTAGGTGAGAGTGATATCCTTGACTTGTATTCCTTCTTCAAAGATTTTAATATTTCTAACTTTAGGAATTGAATTTATAGTCATATAGAAAACTTTTCCAAAATCTATATCATTGAATCATCTAGGAGAAGTATGAATCTGAGTTCAAGATTTATCAGATATTCATCATAAAAAATTACAATTTTCTAGATTTTGATCCTTAATTTCAAACTCATTATCAGAAGTTTCACTAGAGGATGTTTCTGTATTATCATCATTATCTTTGGATATAGCATTTCATTATTCATGGATAAATTTGATTGACACTCTTCCTTCTTCTCCATTCTAATCAAAGATCATAATTTTTTTCTTTAGGTTGATTTTAGCATTGATCTTATTTAACCAATCCATACCTACTACAAGACTATAGGTTCAAGCTTTAGTAATATTCACTTTAGCTGGAATTACAATTCCATCAATGGTGATAGGAAAGTTATCAATGGCTCCTAATAGTTGCTTGAAATGTCTATTAATATCAGACATGAAGATATTTGATTTTCGTTGAATCTTCATTTCTAATTATTTGAGAAATTCATGACTGATAATATATTCTGATACTTCAGTATTCACAATCAAGTCTATAGGAGTCTTTCTAACTTTGGCTTTATACCAGGCTGAGGTTGTTTTAATCTTCTAGATGAACATAATTTTTTGTTTAAGTTTCTTCTGGAGTTCTTTTCTCATTCCTTTTGACATTTGAATTCTTTGTTCTGATGATATTTTGATGAGCTGAGTAATAGTTATATTGGCTTTCTGTAATGCCAAATCTTCAAGTATGTCATAAGTTTCTGCATGCTTGGCTAGAATTGAAAGGTGTGCTCTTCCTTTCTTTTGTTTCTTCTTTTTCAAGTTGGTCTTGTTTTCTTCAGATACTTTAGGTAGAGATTGGATAACTTCATTTTCTTTTTCACTTTCCTTTTCTCCTTTGACAGTTTTTTGGTATTTTCTTTCTCCAGCAAGATAATCATGAGTTACTAATAATGAGGAACTAGATTGGGTAGATAAATCACTGGATGGACCATTTCCAGATGCTTGCAAAGTAGTTGTTAAATTCTGAATTTGGATGAGAAGAGAAGTAGTATTCAGATTTTGTGAATTATTGGATTGCTGATTTTGATTTTGGATGTTCTGATTCTGATGATTATTATTATTACTATTATTATTCTGATTTTGATTATTCTAATTTCAAGAAGCATTTTGGTTATTGAACTGCTGATTTATAGACTAAATATTATTTGAACAGTATCTACTGATATGCCCTTTTCCTCCACAAGTATAACAAATAATAGTGGATTGATCTCTTGGCTGATTTCATTGTTGATTATTATTATTATTCTGATTATTATATCTTCTACCTGATTCTATACGGTCTAACCTACTGGTCAGATCTTGCAAAATCTTAGCAAGAGCACTCTATTCACCAGTTGGCTGAGCTTGAGTTTGGTAATAGATTTGTTCAAGTAGGTCTGAATCAGCTTCTTCCATATTTTTGGCAGTTTCAATAATACTTTCCATGATATCATCAACATTTAAATTAACACATTTTTAATTTCTGATTTGAGTTCTTTCTTGAAAATTCAAATCTTGTATTCTTCTGAATAATTATTCTTTGGATTTACTTTACTTTTTAGTTCCATAAATCAATTTATATATTCTTCTACTATTCCAGTTTGCTTTAGAAATTCCAATTCATCTTGCCACTGTTGCATCTTACAAGATGAATAGAATTTAAGAATAAATTAGCAAGTAAAGTCATGATTATTATACTCTTCATTTATTCATTCAGTTAATTTAAGATCATTACTTATAGCTCATTGATCAAACCAAGTAGTAGCTAGTCCCTCTAGGTATCCTCTTATTATTTCAATCTTTCTGTCATTGATAATTCCATTGACTTTTGTGACTACTTCAAAGTCATATAACCATTCAATTAGATCTTGATCATTATCCTTAAATTTATAAATTGGGATAAGAATTTTCTTTATTCTTTGTATCTTTATAGATTGAGTTAATTCTTTAAGAGCTTGAATGAGGCTATCTATTCTATCTAACATAATTATTTTCTCTTTTGATTGGAGATTTGAAGATTGAACTTGTTTAATTGTAACTGTTAGTTTTTCTGGATCTTCTGAATTACTACTTTCATATTCTGATTCTGTTAACTGATTAGTTAAAAGAGTTTCAAAATTATCTGTCTCTTCAAGAACAGAAAGAACACTATTCACTAGGTAGATCTGTTGTTCAACTGTAATTTTAATTCCAAATATGAAGATATTTAATAACTTGATAATTTCTCTTTAAAGTTGATTAGGTGTAAGATTTTGCTGTACTATATTATTAAAGAGTTTCTATAAGAGTTTGTTATGTGAGACCACATGATAATCTTGAGTCCAGATGAGAAAATTTACAAATCTTCTATCTGAATTTTTGTTGGCAGGAAAATAGTAAGAGCAGTAGTTGTATAGTTCAATATGAGGTGAGAATTTCCAAGAGTCTTCTCCGTTGTGTTCATTAAGGTATAGATTAATTGGGAGTCCAATAAAAGAGTAATATGTACTCATAAACTAATAAATTATTTAGGTAACAGGGTATTTCAAGGGTAGTTAATCCTTAAAATAATTAAAACAAATAAAAATGAAAATAATAAAAATGAATTGACTGGGATCTCTGGATGGGTAAGATCCATAGAAGAGATATCAAATATTATAAACTATACTCTGAAAGGTAGATTTTATTATAAATATAGTTTATAATAAGTTTTGAGGGTGAAGACTGAATTATTTATAAAGGTAAAGGGGATTACTATTATTCTAAAGGTTTTCTAGTGTCAATACTTATGAGTATTGTATTAATACAAGACAAAAATAAAATAAAATGAAATTATAAAAACAAAGTTATGATCACGAATACTAAACTAAGGAGTGATACCAAAAACTAAACAACAAATGCTTAAAAACCAATAATAAATACTAAAACAATTGCAATAAATGCAAACAAAACTAAGACAACCAATATTAAATAAAATAAAGATAACAAATACCAAATAAAGCTTTTGCATGTAGGGAAGCTTATCAAACCTTTCCAAATAGAGGCAACAAATACCAAATCCAAGCTTTTGTATGTAGGGAAGCTATCAAGAACCTTTTCAATTAAAATATAATCTATTATGATAGAAGAGATAATTGAAAGCAAGATATCAAGATAAATTTACAAGAAAAATTACAAGATAAGTATAATCCAAATATTTTCAAAAGATAATTGAATTATTACTATTCAAGTATGTTTATTTCAGGTCTCAGAGCAGAGATATTTATATATCTTTGAGATTTTATAAGTTTCTATCTAAACTCATTTACTACTCTAGATTACAATTACAATCTTTAAGACTAAGTATCAATAAACAAACAAGTAAAAAAAATAAGAGATAAGATAAATATGGTAAATTAAATAATAATACAAATGATGAAATAAAATGAAAAGATAAATTCTTCTATATTTTTACTTTTATCTATTACTTTCTACTTTTATTATCTTATACCTTTTCAAGTTTCTTTATTAAAAAAAAAATGTCATCTCTTTCACCTATACATCTCATGGATATCTCAAATAACACCTCACAAAATATTGAAACTCAAAACTGTATTCCTTCTCAGCAAGAATTTAATGAAACTTCTCCTGGTCTTGTCTCCAAATGTATCCGGACATTTACTCCAGATGAAGAAAGCCAGGATAGTGACTCTGAACATCCTTCTACCAGGCAAACTAAAGAAAAAAACAAGTGAAGAATCTCCTTCACTACAGAATCTGGCACCCCATCCGGTCATGATGAATGGCTTTCTCTCCCACATCAAAATCTAGATGCATCTTGTCATATCTCTTACTATTCCCCAACCCCTTTTCCACCTGCCATGTATGGCAATTTTCCACCTTATCCCCATTACTCTTCCTTTCATATATATAATTATGATAATGGAAACTTCAACAACTCATCTAATCCAGAATTTAACAACGTGATTGATCGCCATCACATTAGGAGATCCTACACTATACAGCTCCTTCAATCTAATCAGGAAATCTCTTCGGATAACTCTAAGTCTTTCACAAATCCAAAAGAAAAACTCTCATGAAAGAAATCTTCTTCTTATGTTAACGCCATTAGATATATCTTGGGCAAACCAACTTACAATATCACAAAAGACTATGGTATCTTTCTTCAAACAGACAGTGACTTTCCTCTCATATATGATATTTCACAACTTCAACTCATCCCGAACAACCAACTTATTTCCTCTTCTCATCTTCAATTTGGCACTGATGTGTTTGGTGCCAAGCTAAAATACATTTATGGTAAACGTATCTATCTAGAAGTTGCTTTTGCTTCTGAAGAATCTCAACTGAAATGGGAAGATAAAATTCTCATTATAGCTGGCAAAAATCTG
>CAJVPS010003497.1:0-10156 GCA_910591765.1 Ambispora leptoticha
TAAAAAATTTGGAAACTTATTCCTCCCAAAAGCAAACTAATTCGCCCAACAAATTCCCATGAAGAGTAGTTATTCCAGTTGTTTTTGTCCTCTTAGTGTTAATTGCCCTAGGAATAATAATTTACCGGAAAAAAAACAGGGTTAAGATAATAAACAAAAATTTCGTGGGATGACAAAGCAGAGAATAATTAATAGTCCGAGTGAATGAATTATAACCAGAAAGGGAGATTTTGTGCGAATTAAAGACAGTGAAATACAAGTTGAAAAGAAATTAGAAGCAATTCGCGAACACTTGAAAAAACCTTATCGAGGGATAGTCCGCTTCCGAGGAAAAAGTCCCGAGCAAATTGCCAAAGAAAGATACGACAAAATTTTGGAGGAGGTTAATTTTGATTATGAAAAACTTCATGCTTGGATTTACGACGAAAAAAATAAAGCCAAAATTGAGATAGTTAAATTAGACAGACAAGATTTTTCGGAAGCAACCGAAGCAATATTTAAATACGTGAAAAGCAGTTACAAAAAAGAAAAAGGCCCTCATGGAAACACAATAATAAAATCCAAATGAAGGCGAAGAGAATGAGAACTAGACGATAGAGAAGTAAAAGAGGCCTTAATTAATGAAGAAACCGGACAAGTTATTTATAACCAGACCTCCTTTTTGAGTAATGAACCTCATTTTGGAAAATATTATTCAGAAATAGCGAAAAATTATGGATTGCCTCGACCGCGAGAGGCGAAAACCAAAAAAAAGAATACTACCACCCTCATTTTTCTCCATGGGACTTACGGGGCAGGCTCCCTAGACCAATTGGCCGAAAAATTTCCAGGATTAAAAGTTATTCATCCTCATTCACCAACTTTGCAATATGATATGTGGCACGGCTTCCAACCAGCACCAGGCAAACAATGCCAAGGCTGAATAAATATTACCGGCGACGCTCACGAACTAATGGATACTGACGTTTGCCCCCATAATCCCCCACCCAAAAAAAATTTTGCGGAAGCCGATAAAATAATTCACTTAGATTATCCCCAATTAAGGCGAGCCACCAACTATGTTAACGATATTATTGAGGAAGAGATTGCCAGCGGAATTCCACCTGAAAAAATTTTCGTGGCTGGTTATTCCCAAGGCGGCTTATTAACTTTGGCTATCGCCTTAACTTCTCAGCATAAATTAGGCGGATTTATTTCGCTGTGCGGTCTTTTGCCCCGCTGAGATAAGTTATTAGTCAGACCCTCAGAAAAAAATAAAGAGACTCCCTGCTTGATTATTAATAATTCCGGAGACGAATGGGTTCCTTTTTGGACTGGCAAAAAATCTTTTGACCTTTTAAAAGAAAAAGGCTATAATGTGGAGTTTAAAACCCGACCAGGACGCGGTCATGGCTGAGAAAATGAAGATATCATTGAATTTCTAGAAAAATGTTTTGATCAAAGAGCCAAAAAAACCACAAATCAGGGGAAAAACCAATGAAGCACTTCTCAAAAAATAGCCATTGCTGGCGGAATAATTGGAGTAGTAATTGTAATTTGCCTAATATTTTTCTGAAAAAGAAAAAAAGATAGTGCCTAAAATATATTAATAGCAAGTCGCGGGGTAGAGTAGTTGGTCTAACTCGTCGGGCTCATAATCCGGAGATCGGAGGTTCGAATCCTTCCCCCGCTACCAAAATAAAAAATATTAATAATGAGTAGTATAGACAATAATGAACATGTTAGACAGCACACACACACACACACACACAGAAAAAGCAATTTTATAGATGAATTGGTTTAGTTATTGGATTGTTTTTAGGAGTAATTATTGGATTTATTTATTACAGTTGAGGAAAAAAAGAAGCGATTATTCACTTTCAAAAGAATATTGGTGAAAATAAGTTTATATCGGAATACCAAGCCTGAGCCAGTAAAAATCCTTTGCAAGCCCGTGAAATTGCGGTAAAGACCTGGAAAGAGTTGGGAATTTATGAGGAACTAAAGACTGAAACTAATCCAGAAAAAATACAGAAAAGAGTAAAGGAGAAGATAGAAGAATTATCGGATGATGAAAAAAAGAAAGTAAATGAGAAATCAATGGAATTAATCAAAGAACATGCTCCTTCCTTTTTAAGTTCCTTGGAAGAACACTTTCCTTGATATTTACGATATGGATGACTAGTCGTTATTTCCCTAATTTTAGCAAGTTTAGGAATTAGTTTTCTCGTTGGTTATCTATTGGAGCCGGTGGAAGAAGTAAAATAAAGTAAAATATTAAAAAGCCCAAATCGCGCAATTGGTAGACGCAGCGGATTCAAGACCCGTCCAGTGTGGGTTCGAGTCCCACTTTGGGTACCATGAACATCTTTAATACTACTATTTTTAAAACTCTTGTCCGCTTTTTCAATAACTGATAATTACTAAGTAATTCAAAAAGTAAGTAAAATATTTATGAACGATTTTATAAAAGGATATGTTTGGGGGGCATTAATAACCTCACTAATATTAACCATAGGGCATTTTGTCCTGCTAATAACAAAATAAAATAAAATGACAGAAAACAAAGAAGAATTAAACGAACGAAGTCCTTTTGATGAATTGGAGGCCTATTATTTATATAAACCTAAAGAAAAAAAATGTTTCTTAGTTTGAGTAAGACCTGATACTTTAGAAACAGCCCTTCAGTTTGAATTAAAAAAGGTTAGTGAAAACTCCTACCAGGAGGTGTATGAATATTGATGGGAGGAAAATAAATCTTTACTAACCCTAGAAAGGAATGGGAACCGATTAGAAATTTATTTAACGAATGTAAAAACTAAACTTCCTACTATTGCTTCAGTAGAGTATGGTGATAACTGACCTGAAATAGATTGAGGTAAAATGGTTTGAAAGGAGGAACACGGCGATTATCTATCTGAAAAAGGTCATCCTAAATCCTTCTTTTATCTAGTTGAAAATTACCAACAAAAAGAGGAAATATTGTTTAGCTTTCTCTTTGAGGCTCACCTGGTTTTGAAAGATAAGGATATCCACAAAAACTATATTTGATACCAGTTTGATTATAATTGGGAGTTAAGTAATTTCCTTTATGATTTACTACATCCTTATATAAATCCTGATAAGGGAGAAGTCGTGGCTATTCCTGCGGAGTATTCTCAATCCCTGGAACCTTGAGCTAATAACTCTTATGAGGTGAATGGCAATTACCATGCCACCAACTGACCGGAACGAGAAAATTCCCCACTCCAGGATCTTTCTCATTACACCCCAGAGAAATGACTGGAACATAACAAACCCCCTGCCCTAGTGGTCTCTTTCTTACCTACTTTTTCTGGTAATTATAAGTTAGAAGAAAAGGATAAACTAACTGGGACCAGATGGTTTAGACACTTATACAAGGTTTTTATCCAGAATAATATTCCCTTAGTTCTTAAATGTTATCCTGGTTTCCTTCACCAAATGGCGATGAAACAGGCTGACTGGTATGGGAAATTAGATAATAAAGTTGAATTGCCTATACAAATTGGTGGTAAATCAATAGGAACTGGTAATACCTTGGCTTTCTTTAATTGTCCTTGATTGAAAGAGAAAAAAATATCCTTTAATAAGTGATATGAGACTTTCCTTAATCAGGAAGCATCAGAAACCTATGAGGATAGTTATTTAAATAAAAGAATAAAAGTAATTGAATAATATGGGAGACAGTAGAGGATATAGAAGTGGTGGAGTGTTTTACAAGGCTACCCCCGAGGAGTTAAAAGCGAGGAGTTAAAAGCTAGAAAAGAAAGAAGAGATCTTCGGGCTAGAGCTAGAACAGTTGAAACTGAAAATTGTAAAAATTGAGAGGAGGGAGTTAAGGTAGAAAATGATACCACTTTGTTAGCCGAATTCGCACAAGGCATGCAACAAGAATTAGCCAAAGAGATAATAAGTGCAAGAGGAAATGAGAATACAGAAAATAACAATCAAGATAAATCAACAATTGCTCCGTGAGTGCTAGGTATAGGTGAGGTAGTTATTTTGACTTCCTTAATTGGAGTAATTGTAATACGCCAAAAAAAAAAAAAAAAAAATAAATAAATCCCAAAAATAAAAAGACTTAGTAAATTTTTTCACTAAAAAAATGGGGAAGGGGGTAACTCTCTTCCTTTTAATCTAGTGATTTCAAAATACTGTTAAATTTATTTTCCTGACAAAATTGTCTTAATTCTGGGTTGTTTTTTCATTCTTCTCAACGGAAATTACATTTTTCGTATATATCTATTGGCAAAGAAATATCTTCTGCTAAACTAATAAGTTTTTTATTAACCAAAACTAATTTTTCTTTGTCTATTAATAGATGTTTAGTAATTTCCGGTAAGTTATTTATTTTCTGATAAATATTTTCTACAGACTGAAATTGTTGAATTAGTTTTTTGGCATTAACTGGTCCAATTCCATTTACTCCCTCAATATTGTCAACCTTGTCTCCCAATAAACTTAAATAGTCAATATAATTATGAGGGGTAAAATTATATTCTTGACAAAAAATTTCGTAAGTATAGAGGGTGGTTTTCCCATTAATATACTTTAAGATATTAATATTTTGGCTAAGCAGTTGGAGTAAATCCTTGTCGCGAGTAAAGACATCAAAGATTATTTGAGAATTTTTTTCTTGATTTTTCTTAATAAAAGAAGCAATTAGGTCATCGGCCTCATGGTTTTCTAATTGTAAGTAGGTAATGTTAGTTTTCTCTAATAGCGATTTTACCATTTCCATTTGCTTATATAATTCCTCGGGCATGGCTTCCCGCTGGGCTTTATATTGTGGTAGTAAATTTTTTCGGAAGTTAGTTCCACCACCATCAAAGACTACTAATAATTTTTGATAATCACCTTTTTTAAAAATACTAATCAACACTCGTAAAAAGAAAAAATTAGTTCCCTGCTTCATTTTTCAAGGTAATTTTTCGGCAACGTGATAAGAGGAATGAAGGAGGTTGTTGCCATCAATTATTAGTCATTTTTGTTTCATATTACTTTAAGAATTAAGATAATAAATATTTTTTAACTCTTATTTATTAATATTATTTCCTCTGAACCCTTCGGTTAAGTTTTTTAGATAAGGTTGGCGCGGGGTCAATTCTCGTTTTACTTACATATTGTATCTGTATCTACTAAAATAAATAATATAAGTAGAAGGTGAATAAAAATATTGATTTACCTGGTTTTGGAAAACACTGAACAAAACTCAAAAGTAATCAAGGCTGAAAAAATACTAATGATAATACAATTTGAAAGAAAGATAAATTACCTGGTGACCATTGGACATTATGGATAGAACTGGCGAGAAAATTAAAGAAAAGTGAGCAGTTTACTCCGAACTTTCTTAAATAGATTTTTATGGTAGACAAATTTGGCTTTATGTGCCAAAACACAAAAGCAAGAAACCTTAAACTAAAAATGCCTTATACCTGTATCAAAATACCGAAGAATGAGCAATTATTGAATACTTGTTAAAAGAATTAGAAAATAATCAAGATATTGAGTTAAAGACTGCTCCCGAGCATGTGATTGGTTATTTGGTGGAAAAGTTAAGGAATAAGGAATTATTTAAAGATAAGAGCAGATAAAAACCATTAGCCATGGAAAGGCAAAATCTTTCGATAAAGCAATAAATAATGGTCTTGGATTGCGGTTAAATGCTCGTTCTCGTTAGTTAATTTAGCAACATTAGAGAAATTTTAGTGGTGGAAAAGTAAAATGTCAAAAAAAAGTTTAGATTTGGAGTTGAGGCTGTGAAAGAATTATCCAATTATAGCCGGAGTTGATGAAGCCGGACGGGGAGCCTTAGCCGGACCAATCATAGTCGCTTCGGTTATTTTGCCAACTGGTTATCAAAATCCCTTAATCCAAGATTCTAAAATACTCAGTCCCAGTCAAAGAAAGAGGGCTTATCGAATAGTCAAAAAAGAAGCCTTAGAATATAGTGTCGTTGGCAAAGGTGTTCGGGAGGTGGAAACAAAAAATCCCTTGGGAGCCACCAAAGAGGCCATGGTAGAGGCTATTTTAAACCTAAAAAAAAAGCCTGTTTTATGTTTAGTTGATGGGAAAGAAAAAATAGTGGTAGAAGGGGTAAAAACGGTTAGTGTTATTGGTGGCGACCGCCGCTCAATCAATATTGCGGCTGCTTCCATCATTGCCAAAGTAACTCGGGATGCTATTATGCAAAAACTACACAAGAAATTCCCCCTTTACGATTGATATGGTAATAAAGGTTATCCCAACAATACCCACTTAACTGCTATCTTCCAGCACGGAATCTGTGATTTACACCGCAAAACCTATGAACCAATTAAAAGTTTGTTAAAACCTGATTGTGATAAAAAAAAACTTTATGAAAAGTATAAAATTTCTGGTTAAGGCTTAGGAGGGGTTCTAATTGCTAAAATTATTCAATAGATGCCAAAACCTAAGGTGAATAAGATATAAACCACTGACAAAATGAGGCAGAAAATCGCTCAATTTGGATGCTTGGCATCTCTTAATACTTGATTCATCTTGACATAGTTGAGAATCGCAAAAAAGCAAGTAGCGAGAGGGTATATAAAGGCTTTTAAAAATGTTCCTAGACCTATCAATCACCTGTCTAAAGGTTCAATAATATTTCGTTTAATTCAATTTAGCATAAATATATTTTAGGAAAAAACCTGGCTATAAATAATAACAGAGTTAAAATATCCAAGCGAGACATAAATAATGTGGGAAATGAAAAAGGATGCTGTTTTTTCTACTCTTCCCAAAGACCTAAAAATAAATTCTTGCTCTTCACACTATAAAAAATTAATAATATATATGGCCGAATCAGATAAGGAAAAAGAATTAGAACAGATCCGCAACATTGGTATTACTGCCCACATTGATGCGGGCAAGACTACCACCACTGAACGCATGCTCTATCATGGTGGAGAAACTCACAGAGTTGGTAATGTTGACACCGGCGACACTACTACTGACTATGACCCCCAAGAAAAAAAAAGAGGAATTACAATATTTTCGGCGGCGGTAAGAATTAACTGGCAATCCAGATACGACCAGCAAAACTACAAAATCAACCTTATTGACACCCCCGGGCATGTGGATTTCACCGCTGAGGTAGAGCGTTCTTTGCGAGTGCTAGATGGAGCAATAGTAGTCATGGATGGAAAAAAAGGAGTGGAGGCTCAAACTGAGACAGTTTGAAGGCAGGCTAATAAGTATAAAATTCCCCGCTTGATTTTTGTTAATAAAATGGATGGGGTGGATAATGAAGAAAAATTCGATGAATCTCTCAAAAGCATCCGGGAAAAACTTGGTGCAGTTCCTTTGGCCATTCAATTTCCAATCGGAGCCGGTAGTGAGTTAAAAGGAGTGGTTGACCTAGTGGAACAAAAAGCCCACTACTTTAAATTAGGGGAGAAAGATGAAAATTATCAAACCAAGGAGATACCCCCCTCTCTGTTAGAAAAAACTCGGAAATTCCGCCAAGAATTAATTGAAAAAATAGTCGAGCAGGATGAAACACTGGCTTTGAAATATTTAGAAGGTGAAGAATTACAAGTCGGAGAAATAAAAAAATTACTCCGCCAAGCCACCTTGACTGGCAAGTATTTTCCAACCCTTTGTGGTTCAGCCTATAAACATGTGGGAGTGAAGTTAGTGCTGGATGCCGTAGTGGATTATTTGCCTTCACCGTTGGATATAAAAGAGATACCAGTTTACTCACCCCGGGATAAAAATAAAGAGGAATTGATTAATTGCAACAGTCCTTTATCCTGCTTGACCCTGGCTTTCAAAATTATAGTAGATGAATATAATAATAAATTAACTTTTTTTCGGGTTTATGCGGGAAAAGTGTCCGCTAACTCTTATATCTATAATGTCAACCGAGACAAAAAGGAAAGGATTAGCCAACTGTTTAGAATGCATGCGGACAAAAGGGAAAAAATTAAAGAAGTAGGAGCAGGTGATATTGGGGCAGCGATTGGTTTAGAATACACGGTTACCGGCGATACCCTCAGCGACGAGAAAAATCCCTGACTGCTGGAAGCGATTGACTTTGCCGAGCCAGTAATTTCCCAAGCCATTGAGCCAAAGAACAAGGAAGGTAGCGACAAATTGCACAGTGCCTTGGAAAAACTAAAAATCCAAGACCCTAGTTTTAAGTATTGAATAGACAAAGAGGGAAGACAAATGATTATTGCCGGCATGGGTGAATTGCACTTAGAAATTTTGGTGGAAAGATTAAGAAGCGAATTCAAAGTAGAATTAGAAAAAAAACAACAAAAAGTATCTTACCGAGAAACTATTAAAGAGGAATTTGAAGTAAATGAAAAAGGTGAAAAGGGGTTTAAAAAAACGGTAATTGAATATACTCATAAAAAGCAAACTGGTGGAGCTGGGCAATTTGCTAAAATTAAACTTGAATTTAGACCTAATCCTGGAGGAGGTTTTAAATTTGTAAATTCTTTAAAGGGTGAAAAGGTAGGGAAGGGAAATTGTTTTGTTTCGGCCATAAAGAAAGGTCTGCGGGCGGCCTTTTCGGAAGGAACTCTACTGGGCTATCCCGTAGTAGATGTAGAGGTTACTTTGACGGATGGTGGTTACCATCCGGTTGACTCTTCTGATTTGGCTTTTGAAACCGCTGGTCGAGATGCTTTTTTGAAAAATTCCGACCAATTTAAATTGACCTTATTAGAACCAATTATGCAGACAGAAGTAGTGGTGCCCAAAGATTACATGGGCGACATCTTGGCTAATTTAACTTCTCGGCGGGCGATTATTGAAACTACTGAAGTAAGGGAAGATGGTAGTTATATTTGCGGCAAAGCCCCTTTGCGAGAGATACTTAATTATTCAACTACTTTACGAGAAATAACCAAGGGTCGCGGAGATTGTTCAACCCATTTATCGCACTATCAAGAGGTTCCTGCTAATATTCTAGAAGAAATATTGAAAGAAGAAAAATTGTAAAATACATTAAAAGATAAGACAAAATTATAATAAAACATATATATATATATATATATAGCATATGAATGGAAAAATAACGCAAAGCGAATTTAAAAATTGAGCCGAACAGATTGAGAAAGTAGAACTTCCTACTCTGAAAATGTTGCCCGAAGGTCCAGAAAAAGATAAATGATCTGATTGGTTAGCCACTATCATCTTGGAAGTTAAAAACGGTAATACTTTTGCTCTATTTTTCGAAGCAATAGCGGTCTTGGAAAACAACGTTGCTCTCAACAGACATCGTATTAAGGAAATTGTTTTAGGTAACTTGACGGTGGAAGAATGAGTAAACAATATTATAAAACGGATTGAAGAGCATCACAAAAGACGACGAAATTATCCGGTTAATGTTAACGACCTTTTAATTCGCCTCGAACAGCAGAAAAACATAAAAAAAGATAAAAGTCAGCAAGACAAAATTATGACTTTTTTATGCCAGGAAGACCCCGAAGGATATAATATGGTATATCGTTTTTATCGTTTCTACGATAAATTAGAGGAATTAGGGGCAAAAGGTTCTTCTTCGGAAGAGGAACAAAAAGAAACTTTTAAAAAGTTAGCGGGGACAATTCCTCATTTTTTCGAAGATTTGATTAAAACGGTGGAAGAGGGAAAGAAAAAATGGGAAAACTACGAAAATTCGGTTAATTTGTCTCGCCCCCCTTCTAATTCCTCTTCTCCTCCTTCCTCGCTACCTTCACAAACCCAAGTAAATAATCGAATAAACCAACTCGAAGTCGAAATAGGACAAATCCAGCAAGAAATTGGAAAATTAGGGACGAGCGGTGACGGGGATGAAAATAAATTCAAAAAAAAGGAATTGGAACAGGCTCTGGCTGCTCTCAAAGCAGAACTAGAAAACCTACGTAAAGGTCAAAAACTCTTTCCTCAACCCGCCCAGGATCAGTCTAAAAATGAGGGTAATAATAAACTAAACTGAGCCATTGGCTTGGGAATTGGAGCAGTAATAATTGGTCTGATTTGTTTAATTTTAATTTTATTTGCCAGTCGAAAGCAAGAAAGGTAGTTGATTAAGCAGGATTATCAAAATAACCCTAAAATAATAAAATATATAAAACTTAATTTATGGCAGAAAAAGTAGCACAAAAATTTGATAGGTCAAAACCTCACATAAGCATTGGCG
>CAJVPS010003498.1:0-10153 GCA_910591765.1 Ambispora leptoticha
GAAATGTCATTGTAAAAGTCAATTTCTTATATAATATATGGATCATTCTTGAAAATTTGTCATTATAGAGAAAATTCAGTTAGAGAGGTTTATCTGATAAAATAAAAGTTTAACTTTTTTATTAATGAAATAATATTTATAGCATCAATATTCTCTATTATAATATTGGGTTATTTTCGTATATCAGAAAACCAACTTTCAATGATATCGACAATTTATAACGGCTACATACGTAATACATGTCAGTTTCTTGAAATAAAAAATTTATGGAGTAAGGTGGTTATGCATATAAGTCAACTTCCTAGATCACTTTTAATCACAGAATAATTGTAGAAAAAGCTTGCAAATGACGTGAAAAGCATAAATCTTGATTATTATTCCAAGTTATATAATCTATGTCTAGTGAGAAAATAAAAGTAAAGGATGATATATAGAATATTGAATAGGATTAGAAGTATATAGTGCAAAAAAAATATTTACTTACCTTAGTTAGAAATTCACACTCCTATCTTATTTTCTATTTCGATTATAATTAGTATAACACTAATAAAAATAAAAAATTAATGTTGTTTCAATTAAAAGATAAATACCAATAAAGTTTAAGTAATAATAAAAATATTGATAAATCACTATACTTTTAGTTTTCCAGATTCTTTCTATAGCAAGTTATTTTGTATCTCATCTTTTTTTCTGTGTTGCGTTTCTTTTGTGAGTTACTGTATATTGAATATGAATAATTAATATGAATAGAGAATTTATGCAGCTTTATTGAAAAACCAAATTAACAGAATTTATTGAAAGATATCACAGAAGTATTAAGGAGCTGGTATCTATTATTCTAATATTTTATTATAATTAAATACTAATAACTCTTTATAACAAATTCATTATCTAGATATATTGAATATTTGCTTTAGTAACTTATTATATTCTAAAATATTTGCTTTAGTAACTTATTATATTCTAAAATTTTTAAATATCAAAAAAATAATTTCTCAAAGAAATTGAAATTCTCAGCTTTAATCTTGCTTATTCAATATTAAGAACTTGAAAAATTCAAGTATTTGAACATTATAATTCATGAAATTTTGTAATTATATTCTTTATTTTATTGATAAATAGAAAAAATATAATAGTTAATAAAATAGATAAATATAAATAAAAGTCAGATATATTATGTTTGTTATTTTTTCAAGTTTTATATATGAATGAAAAATATTGGATAAATTCTTATAAATTCAATTCTGAGAGATTCTTAGCAAATATTTGAAATTTAATTGATATTTGAGAAATTTCTAGTCGAGTATATGGAAGCAAATTCAGAGATAGACATGATTTATGATGTAGGCGAAGAAATGACATCGGGACAATAGCTGTGCTTGTAATGTCGATAGGCATGTATGTCGGCGTTAAATTAAGAATAAAGCAATTGGTATCGATATTATTTTCAAATAAAAAGTCAATTATTATTATTGAGTATGCGTTATCATTGTCGATTGCATTAATTTTTACATTATTATGAGGTTTATACTGAATTGTTGACGACGTGATATTGGAGACATATAATTTATCAAAGCAGACGACGTTATTATCCCTTGGGATGAATTACTCATTAAGCTAGATTCGACAGACATAGTAAATGTTTTTTATATTCCTTAAATATAAACTTTTTAGGCTTGCATACTTTGCATTTTCGGCCTATACTTATAGTTGGGACACAAATTTTCGTGATTCTTACAAGCTATTTTCTTTAATAAATTGAAAAAATCTTTAACTTTTCTTAGTTGAGATTTGCACCTCTTTGCAATATGTGTAACTTTTTGTTTGACATTAGAATTTACATGTAATTGAAGTAATTTAGCTTCACACCGATTCTGTGGTCTTGATGGACTATCAGAATTATCGCGTGTTTTCGTAGAAGGATTGGTTAGTTCTTGAATCGTGAGAGTTAGATCATAGGGACATTTATTTAGAAGATGCCATAGGCATTTTTTGTTAAAATGACTGAATCCTGGCACGTAATGTCTCAACCATCTCGGAAGTGCAAAATGTATATTGTATCAGTGCTCCATCCTCTAATGAGTTTTGTGGGTTCGACTGAAATTTCATACGCAGTGGAATTACTGTTTGATTTTTGTATAAACCTTTTCGATTCTTTATAATTCTCGAACGGATAATTATTTTTTTAGGTAATGAGCTAATGATCTAATGAGCCTCCCGTTTTACCAGTGCTAAAATTATAAAATATAATAATAAATTATATTTTGGTATATCTATAAATTTAAAAAATAAAATGTCATTTATCCTATTAAAAATTGGTATTTGTCGAAGGGTCCACCAATTTATCCATAAGTTCCGCATTACAGGTTACCACAATTCTCTGCGTGCCAAGGTAATAGTCAAAATAATCGCCGTAACGTTCACGTAATGCAAAAAGCCATTTTGGAGCATTGTCTTGCTACTTCAATCAGGTTTTCAATTGATGGCAATGGTCCAGGTAATTTATTCTTTCTCGAAAAGTACTTGTAGTAGTAGAAGGAAACATAGACGGCGAACGCAGTTAACATTACTGAGGTCAATCAGAGGTTAAAAGTATATTTGAGATCAACAGTTTTGTTCTTTGGTTTGTTGATTTTTAAAATGTATATTAAAAAGGTATTAACAAGAATTGAGCTTAATGAACTAGGAATTTAATAATTTGTAAGAATTAATGCTTTCTTAGACTTTTTTGGTTCCTGAGTTTTCGACTGAGTTTTCGATCATCATCATTTTTTTCATTCTTGGCATTATGTACCGTCTGTCATTTTTTCACCCAAAAATAGAAATTCGCCTCATTAAATAAAATCATTTGAGCTTTTAAAGATCAAAGAATTGAAAACATTACAATTGGAACAATGAACAAAATAGAATTTTATTTATAATCGTGGCTTCATTCAGCTTTCAACTTTGCAAAATTGGGAGAAAGAAAGCTTCAGAATGATCAAAACTTATTTATTTCAATTAGAACTTTTAAAGATCAAAGAATCAAACATGTTACAATTGGAACAATGAACAAAATAGATTTTTTTATTTACAATCGCGACTTCATTCAGTTTTCAAATTGGGATAAAAGAAAGTTCAGAATGATCAAACTTATTTCAATTAGGATGAAGCTTCCTTATTTCTTCGTTCGCAAGATAATTGACAGTACCAGATAAAATATGTAGTATTATAGCGAGTGCTATGTGTGAATTGGAATATTTGCATCCATAAATAAACAATGATCTTCAAAATTAATTTCTATTTCTATTAAAATTATTCTTTAAACACTAATAATACCTCTCTATCATTATCTGATTTTGCTTTCCTAAGTGTACAGAAATTCTTAATAACTGCGAGGATTTAAATAAATCGGATTTAAAATATTTTATTATATAAAGAATTATTTGATATATGAAAGATTTTAATTGGACCAGATATCGAGTCATTCGTAAGAAGTTTATATGGAATCGAAAAATTATATGAGATTTGACTTAAATGTTTATTTTTTGTTACATGATCTTAAACTTTACTATCGTAAGTTCGAGTTGTCATTATTTTTTCTTAGATATAAAATTACAAGAATGAATCTAGAGGATATTTTACGGACTATGGGTTTATAAATTTAGAATGATATAAATTGAAACCAAGCAGAGGCAGTTACATATTGTTCATTAAATGAATAATCTTCTAGATTATGCAGTTGATCAAGGTCGTCGATCTTCGATGACCTTTTCGATATTGAAGAAATTTGTTTATATGGCTGTTCTACTAAAGGCATTGGTGATGATTGTGATAATGAGTGACTAAATTCGAAATTGTCCAAGTCTAAAGGAGATGATTCTTTGGATATTGACGACAGATCTAAGTTTAAATTTATATCTTCATTGTTAATATAATTATTGCCGTTTTCATTTAATTTGAATTCTTCTTCGCTATAAGAGTAATCAACAAATTTGGTTTGATTTTGTTGCTGATTTGATAACGAATCGAATTGTTCATCACTAATATCAAAATCAAGAAGTGTCGGAGAGTCCGAAGATGGTGGTATAGATATATCTGAAATTTGTAACGAAGACGAAGACAAAAATTCAGTAGAAGAATTAAATGATTCATTTAATTCACATGAGTCATTAATTTTTTTTGCAGCTTCTGTGGGGTTCGTTGCCGTCGTTTTTGCTACTCTACGAACTTTTTTCGATTGAATCATTGATTTCGGATATTCGAGATCATGTTGAATTTTTGCAAGTTTTGCAATTCTTTTATATTCTGCTTTAACCATCGGTGGCTCGTGATTCCAAGCCTGCGAGGCCATAGTGGATATAACAGTCATTGGCAATATATATCCTTCAGCTCTCGCTGCTTTGACATAGACACGTCGGTAAACAATAAACGCATTTGGGGGTTTTTTGCCAATTTTATCTCCATTACTTTTCAAAAGACTTTTTTTAAGCAAATCATTTTCATTGAGGAATGGAGGAAATGGAGGTCTAAAAGTAGGGTTGACGTCTCCTTCAGTAATTACACTATTTGGATTACTTTTGTCGGTGGCGTCAATGAAAATAAAAGACCGTTTGGTTTCTTTTTTTGAATTAACGTTGAAGTTATGAAAATTGATCATCTGTGTTTTGTCCATTGATAAAGTATAGTTTTATTAGGCAGAGACTCTGCGTTTTTTCGGACAAGTTAAATTTTTAGTAATCTCTCTCTTTTATATATTTAAAAAAATGGAATATTATTAATCCCACAGAACATTCATGACGTATGATGTCACCAAGATGTCGTCAATGCGCAGGCAACATGTGAACGTTTTACTGCGTTAACGGTAGGTTAAATTAGCCATCCGATATTGATGGTTGCACAATCGACGATCAAACCGGTCCTACCTACTCCCAGAATAAACATTTATACCCCATTTTAACATTCCTAATTGTTTTCGGCATGTTGTTGCTGCGACGACATAACATCAGGACCAATCACGTTAACAAATCGACCAATCAAATTCAAACTAACGAAAAATGATCCTATGAAAAAGGGACATGCTTTTTACTGACGGAAAAATCCAGCAATTGTCGCCGGCGGCGAAGAATATACTTTTCAAATTATACGTTCTAAAGAATTTTTATTAAACTCGATTAAATTTCATGCATATGCATATACAGTGCTCCGCAGAAGTATCCGCCCCCCCCCCCCCCCCTAACTTTTTGTAAATCATGTATAATGCACCAAATTTTTCGAGCACAAAGAACATTACAAATGCTGGTCATGATACCTTTTATATTCTATATCAGGCATTGTATGTTCATAAATTTTCACGTCCCAAATATTATCAGTTATTTCATAACACACATCTCAATATCCAATAATCTAATTTTTGACGTCCGGTGACCCGATTTGAACAAAAATACGACCATTTGATTCGTCTAATCAAGACGAATCAAAACAGTATTATTTTTGTTCAAATCGGGTCACTGGATGTCGAAATATTGCGTCTTAAAGTGGATCAATTTCTAATGAAAAATTGATCGACAAATATGATGTCTAGAGGAGTGAAAATACCACCATTCGATTTGCCTAGATTAGGCAAATTGTATGGTATTATTTCTCACTCAAATTGGATTATGTGACCGATTTACTGTATTTGGGTATGAAAGTTTATGAACATACAATACCCTATATAGAAAGCTCTACCAATCTATGATCAGCATTTGTAATGTTCTTTGTGCTCGGAAAAATTTTTTGGTGCATTACACATGATCTATGGAAAGTTAGAAGGGGTCGGATACTTTTGCGGTTGACTGTAATGGGATACATATGGAATAGGCAAGTATCATAAATTTTTGAAATAACATGGCTGAATTCAAGATTCAATACACATGTATACGTTAATTTATTATGTTTTGAAATGCTTTGTTCTCAGTTTTTTTATTGTGACGAAGCTTCTTAAAACATTTGATATCTCTTCATTTTTCTTGATTTCATGTGATATATTAATGTTGAAATCTGCACCTAGTGAAAAAATAATTCTAATTTGTAATTTTTATTTTTCGTTTGGAACATAGATACTGATTTGCTTCCTTGGAACAGTAAAATTATCTTGATTCAAGCAATCAATTGCATAATGATCTCTTTTATGATTAGGAAAATACTTGGCATTATGCACATTAACTCAAAATATAACATTTAAGTGCTCAATGACACAAATGATATTATCATTAATAACACCACCATAAATAATCTAACTAAAAGAAAAAAAAATGCATTTCAAAACTTCTTTCTTACTCATCATTTCCTTAATCTTCAATCTCGGAATTACCACAGCAGCCCCTGTTGTCGCTGCTGAACCAGCGTCAGCTCAAGTTCCGGTTGTTTTTGCTGTCGAAAATGAATTTGACGCGCAGTTACAAGCTGCAGAAGCACATAATTTGCAAGCGGCTGCTGTGAATGAAGAGGAAATTGCTGCAGCAAATGATGCAGAGCACGGTCAGTTGTTTATGGTCAACGAGACATAATGAAAATATAGGTTTGCTGTTAAAAACCTACTGTAGCTGTAGAATATCGTTCCCTGTTAATTTATAATTAGACAAGCATAATCAATTTACTAAAACTCGCAAAACTTGTTAATTCCCGAACTTTATCATGTTTTAAGCTTTTTCATATTTCAAATTTAATCGAAAATCTATGTGTGTACAATTGTGTTTGTGTGTTAAATTTCCATGGATTTGTTATTTCTTTGAAATATATATCTTAGAAACTCTTATTAAGTTCTATTTCGGAAGTAAATCCAAAATTTAATTTTATTATATGGTTAAAAAAGTCAAATCTATTATACATGTATAATTAAATATTGTCGATTATGACCTGCACCATCATTGTATCATTGATGCAGCTCTTGGCAAATAGTACCTTGTGTCTCCTGACATTCTAGATCCAAAGCCAATTAAAGAAAGCCATTAAAAAAAAGGGCGATGTGTTCTTTGTTAAAAGGGCACGGTTTGACAAGAATTGCGGAAAAGATAAATTTCAAAGTAATTGCAATGATGACAGTTTACTTAATAACTTTCATAAGTTTAAAAATAAATATTCAAACTTGTACATTTCTTGATATATAACATCGATTCACAGATTAAGCGTTCCTTTCTTAATTGACCATACAAAAGAGTAGGGTCTGTTGCACGGAAAGGGTTATTATGGAATAATACATTAACAAAACTGCCTATCTGATCAGGATTACGAGGGTTTTACGTTACAATCTACCAAGCTCACTACCTATTTACTAGACCAGGTCCAATATAACGCGAGGAGTACGCTGTCACAGAAAGAGTTGGATTTAAAAATAATGTGTTACGCGTTTATTTTTAGTTAAGGTTTGTTAACAAGCTTTATCGCATGCGTTACATCTAGTGAAAAACAACAAACATTTTAATTTCAAAACCTTGCGTAACGTATTGCACGGAATTATCTTGACATGCATAACTAACTAAATTTATAATTTTTTTTGTTCATTCAAACCATACATGTAATATTTACACCAAAACATGCAAAAATGCAAATTCATTAGCTCGTGATACTACTAAATGTTGTGCATCGTATGATTAACTAAGAACCAATCAGTTCTAAACTGTTTTCCCCAAGCGACGATGCGCTGACAAGAAATAACTGTATCGATCGATAACGAGTGGGCTTGTTCTAAACTACATAAATTCTCTTTTCACACCCATTTTTCATTTTCCCCTTACTATCTCATCTCTTAGTAATGAAATGAATTTATAGACATTCATTCTTTTTTCACCTTTTTAATGCAATGAATTCATTCTTTCGTGGTTCTATTGCGAAAACTCTTTAAAACAATACACCATAAAAAAAAAGCAAAATTTATTCACAAATAAAACAAGCGAAATTCAAAAAAAAGATTTCAAATGAGCAGAATGCGACCAATATTAACGACAGACTTGGATGATTTTTGTCCTAATACAATGAGAGGAAAGCATATTTTAGGTATTTATTTTTTTAATGTCATTTTTTCTTATCCGAAATCGTATAAAACAATTCTTTTTGATAATAGTATTAGGCGCAACGAGTCGTCTAGGTGTATGTGTTGTTGATCAAGCATTAGAAGCGTCATATCATGTAACAGTACTAGTGCGAGAGGATCGTAACCTTCCGTTTAAAAAACACCATCTTCGAAATCCAAACTTTGTAGTATGTGTCGGCTCAGTACTCGATCGAAGCAATCTTGATAAGGTAGTCGAAGGAAAAGATGCAATAATAAATTGTCTAGGTCCACGTAACACATGGTTCGGTGATACAACAATAAGTTCACGTGCACAACCAATAATCAACGAAAGTATGAAATCGCTTGGCGTGAAAAGAATAATAGTTGTCACATCACAAGGTTGTGGTGATAGTATTCGATATGTGCGTCCCATCCAACATTTTTTTGTTAGATTGTTTGTTGGGAAAGTAATAGACGATAAACAGATGCAAGAATTTTTGATTCTCGAGAATAAGGAGGATTTGGATTGGACAATTATTAGACCGGGAAGATTGGTCGATGGAAAATTGACGAAACGATATCGGATTAACGAACATTTAACTTTTACAAAAATTAATAGAGCTGATGTGGCTCATTTCATCTTACAAGAGTTACGAACAAGTATGTGGTTGAAAAGAACACCAACGGTAAATGGGTATGATCGCTATTGGTTTACGTGAGTTTAGGATGTTATATTTTGATAGATGCGAACTGTCACTCAAAAAATAAAATTAAAGACTAAGAATTTTTTATAATGAGCATTAAATCTTTCTAATATAACTTTTGGTGATTTTCTTTGCATTATACAAGCAACGTATTCCGAAAAGATATTTAAAGAATTAACAATTCGCTTGAATGTACTAATTTCCCCAAGTCCTGATTAACAAATCACAAGAAAATGAACCTTTGTTGGTTCCGCATGTGATCGATTTTGTTATTCGCGATGGGATTATCTACATTCAATCAGAATTCGGTGAAAAGTTCATTATCAATATGTTTTTTTACACAGCCGTCATTGTACGGATTAGAAACGGATTTAATTTTCTTATACAGTGGCCTGCAAAAATAACACGTCACTTTCATTGCTAATCGTTAATTACCTGATTCTCGCACACATGTAATCCTATGAACTTTAATACTATTCAACTTCAAAAAATAGAAGAAATAAATGACCTTAAACAAAAAAGACATTCCGGCCATCCAACTCATCTTACTCCTATTTAATGATACTATCTTGATTGGATTGGAAAATCTTAAAAATTAATATCAAGTAATGAACTAGCAGAAATCTTATAAAAATCTATCCTAATCTCAATATTACAGCTAGAATAATTAGAGATAATTTTTAAAAGCTTTGATATAAAGTTTGTATATTTCATTCAGTTCTCTTACTTATTAAAAATATTATTAAATATTATTATCATAGTAACATAAAATTCTCTAATTTCATAATCTTTCTTTAGTTATGTGAAATTTCATTTTTCTATCATTTTATAATTTATCATATAATTATACTTATTTCTATATAATTATACATATTCTCTTTATTATATTTATCCCTTATAATTATATTTTTATTTTAAAACATTATATCTTATTCTCTTAATGTGAGATCTACATTTTTGATTTATATGTCATATATTTTTCATGTACTTATTAGAATAGTATATTTGAAGATTCTTTTTAATTTTGATAAAATGATAAAATATCAATATTTTAGATATCAATATTTGAAATACCAATGTAATATCAATATTTATAATATTCATATTTTAAATATCAATATTTATAATATTCATATTTTAAATGTTAACATTTGCAATATTTACATTTTAAATATTAATATTTGTAATATTAACATTTTGAATATTGACATTTTTAATATTATATTAGTAGATTATAGTTCTTTATAATAACATATATATTTAAATAATATTAACTAGTAATACTATAATAATTTATATATTCAAAAAATATATAAAAGGATCTGCTATTTCAGCTTGAAATAAATAGTTTTGGATTGAATTATTTGAAAAATATAATTAAAAAGCTTATTATTATAATAGTAATCTTTTTACAAGATTTCTTTTCTAATTATAC
>CAJVPS010003499.1:0-10153 GCA_910591765.1 Ambispora leptoticha
TTTAATCTTTTTTTATTTATTATTCAATAAATATTTATTTAAATTATATAAAATTTTAAATATATATAATTGATAATTTAGTAAATAAGTTTACTTAAAATTAATTTACAAAATAATAATCAAATTTATTTATAATAATTTATTTAAAGTTTTTTTATTATTAAAAATTTTTAATTTTAAAAATATAAATTATAAAAAATTTTAATAAGATAAGTATTTAAGTAATCTTAAATAAAGTTATTTATTATACTTTTAAGTATATATATTTAAATTTTTATATTATTTAAATAAATATTTATAGAGAAAATTAAAAATTCCAGTTTTTTTTTGACTTACTATATCTTTTTATAATTAGGAGAGGTGCTATTTATTACATGTTTTCTATCATATATACATAGTGTATATATAGTATATATTAACTATCACATAATACAAAATTATAATATATCACATGCTTTTTATTATATATTTAATTACATAATTTTAAAAAAGAAAATTGATTAAAAAAACTATTACATGTAATATTAACTAAAATCTTTTTTTAAAAATTAAATATGTTATTATATAATATAGTCAATACTTAATATAGTTCAATTTCATACTATAATATATCAATATTAATTGATACAGATCTATATTATGTTAATTTATGCAAATTTACATTATATTAATTATTATGCTATGTTATTTTATATTATTATAATATAAACTTTTAGTAGAATATTAATTAAATATATTATTAGTCACTTCAAGTGAAAATAATATAATTATGTTATTTTCACTTAGTTTAGGTTATAATCACTCCAAATTGACATGTGTTTTATTTTTTTTGATACACTTGAGTAATGTGCATTTTATTTTTTTTGACATACTCAAATTATTATATATCAGACTGATAATCTGGCTGATTTCCATTATCAAGTCATATGTGATATATTGTATATTAAGTTGATAATCCTAACTGATTTAAAATATAAGGTAATCACCAATTTAGGATATGACAATCTTTGCACAACTATACTATATAATGTTCTAAAGCTTCTAGATTTTTAAATTTGATATCAGAATTATATACCTATATAGCTTTCATGGTTGATTTCAGTTATAAGGTGATTACTAATATAGATTATGGTAGTTAATATAAGTACTCAGATTATTCCTTATTAATTATATACTGTGATAACAGAAATATGATATCTTATATGTAAAATATCATATATCTAAATAGTTATCTTGACTGATTTCCATTATGAGATGGTCTTCAATATAAGTTATGTTATTGAGTTAGTCTTATTACAAGTTTGATGGGCTGATTATATTTTACGCATCATTTATGAATGCTAATAGTAAAAATATATACTATTAGATATGCTATTAAGTATATTATTGATTAATACTATCTGAATATACTATATACATAGCTATTTAAGTATGCTATATATATATTATTAAATATATTATCAAGTAATAATATCTGGGTATACTATACATATGCTATCAAATATATTATTAATTTACTTTATCTCTAGTTGGCTCTAGTAGCAAGATATATATTTACTTATCTTGACCTATTAAAGTATGCTGATTTTTTATCACTATGAAAAATTCTGTCATCATGAAAAAATCTCATAATGACACTTCATGGTGATACTTTTATATATATTCTTGAGATTTTTTGATTATTTTATTTTCTTTTTGATTAGTTTCTTATATTTGTCACTATTATCATTATAAAAAGTAAAATTCTAGAAAAAAAATAAAACTTTTTCTATAGTAAATCTATAATATATATTACATATACCTTTGATATATATATTATATATATTTTTGATATATATACTATGTATACCTTTGATATCTATACTATATATATCTTTGATATCTATAGATAAAAAAAGAAGAAAAAAAATAAAGAAGTTCAATTTTTCATAGATACTTATAGTAATATAGTGATAGTTATCTAGTTAGAACTCCAACTCTCTCTAAAAAAAGATAACTATTTGAAACTATCATCATAATTTTTTTTATTATTAAAATTTTCATGATGATAAATTTTTATAACTATATTCAATATAAAATAACAATATACCTGAACATTATGTATTTTTTTCAAGTGTCTCTAATTTTTATATCATTTTCTTCAGCTTTTTCTGATATCTATACTCTCTTTTATGATATTTCTGTGCATGATCATTATAATAACTATAATCAGAAAAGGTTAACTTATTACAACTATTTTCTTTATAAGAATAATGAATAGGTGAATCCTGATAAACTTTGCACCCATTAGGATGATAACATGGCTGATTACAAACTTTTCTAGTCCTAAGGATATAGGGATAATGATAAAATACCATTCTTTTTGATATTTATCTTGATTAAGTATATAATATGTACTGATTAATATTCTTTAGAATTAATTTTCATTTTGAACTTTTTAGTTCCAAATAATAATCTTTTAGAAAAAATATGAGTACCTAAAGTAAATACAACATATCTATTATATCTGCATCATTCAATGTGTTAACCATGGATAACCAAAATTTCCAGAGTGAAGTTCATGCCTGTAAAGACACTCTTAAGAGCTATTTTATAATAGAAAATATTGATCACGTACCAGCAGAGTCAAAAGTATCACCTTCTTGATCTGAGAGCTCAAAAAATAAGAAAAATAAGAAAAATTTCATGCTAGAGATAGAGAAAGAAAATAACAGAAGCTTCTATTACTGGGGGGACCAAAGCTAAGAACATGATCTTTTCTCAATCAAAGATTTTGGAAAGTGGAACAGTAGGCTGATATAATAGAGAAGAATATTTATTATCTTATTCAAGTTATAATATAATAATCACAGAAAATAATGATTATAAATTAATAGCGATTATTAAACAGACTTTAATTACTAGAGAAAATATTTCATTTATATTTCTTAATATTGAAGAATATAATGAATATATAAATAATATCTCACATTACATTTTACAGCTCTATGACTATCTTATTAATAACCAAAAAGCTATAGTAACTATTTTAGATATTAAAGTATTTTTTGATATTTGTATTCCTAATAGCCAGAATATTAATATATTTGAAAACAAAATAAAGAATATTCGAAAAATAATGAAGGAGAAACTGTAGATATAAGTAAAATCCAAATAGAATATGTGAAGACTTTTCTGATTAAGAGATATTATCCAGAAAAAAAGATATATCTTTGTATTATTACAACTACTACTAAACAAAGATCAATTACTTTCAATATTATTCTAAAACATAATTTGAAAATCAAGAAAGCAAAGCAGGAGCATAAGCTGAAAACTATCTCAGATGATATGAGTGCATATTATTGAAAAGTTGCTTGAGAGTATAGGATATCACTTTCTGAATGGGATTTATTAACCAATTATAAATATAATAATAATAGAATGTCTTATAGTATCTGCTCTCTACTTTATAAACATGCTTTTTATTTATCTGTTAATAATTTTTACCATGTTAAGGATCCTGCAGTATTATATAAAACCTACTCTTTTCAGCTTATTACTCATAATCAAGCATTAGTTCTTGCTTGAGATATTGAAACATATTTAATACATGGGTTAGAATATATATCCTATACAAGATATAAAGAAGATAATGTATTTATGATTTGTATTATTGCTTATTGAAAAAATAATCCAAAACTATTAAAACAAATCTGCCTTGTTGATGTAAAAATAGTACCAAATTCAAATTGGATTATAATCATTTATGAAAATGAAAGAAATCTACTAAAGGTATTTGCTTTATGTTGATAGGCTCTAGTCTTCAATATTGAACTCATCTTTAATAGTTCCAAGTATGATTAGCCATTTGTAGTAAAAAGAGCCATCTAGTAAAAAATTCTAGATTGGATAGTGGCAAAGATGTTAACAAACTCATGAAAAAAGATTATGATTGATTCTATTTTTTGTTAGAATTATTATGGAGAGGTAGGTGAATCTTTCTATAAAAATTTCTTTCATAAAGAATAAATATGGAGAAAATTTTCAAGAAAAGAAAACAAGAATAGTAAAAAGATAAAGAATTAGGAAGGAATTGAAATTAAAATTACTCCAGAGAAAAATTTTATATCTACTTTTCTTAAAGTCTCTAGTTACATCCTAATTGATGTAAAAGTATATTATAAAAAACTTTATCCTCATTCTGAAAAGAAATCACTTAATTATTTCTTAGAAATTAATAAACTTGATAGTAAAATAGATTTACTGATAAAATATATGAGGAAATATTATACATAAAGCAAGGAAACTATCACATCTGAAGCTACTGAAAATATTTGTAAAATTGCAGAGTACTGTATTATAGATTCTCTTAGTTATTAAAGACTTGTGGTCAAGCATAATGTAATAAATAATTACAGAAAAGTGGCCTCAATTGCATATATTTCTTGCTTATTTAACTTGAAAAGTTGCTGAGGGGATTTTTGCGAATTAGGAACTAATTTCTCCCTTTATTTGATTCACATTACTATGCTAGAGATATGAAGATATATAATCTATTAGGTGCTAAAGTATGAAAAAGAGATATATTAATCACTATGATTCCTTCCAAATAGATAGAAAAAGGAAAATTTTCCAGAGCCTATGTATTTTTTCCAGATAAGGGTCTAGAAAACAAATATCCTATCACAGATTTAGATTTTACATCTTTATATCTAAGTATTATTATGAATTATAATCTCTTACTAGAAACTATAACTTTACTAGTAGAAGAGGCAGGTGCATTAGAAAAGGCTGGAGAAACCCTCTATAAAATTGAATTTTCTTTCAATGGCCAAATTTTACATGCATGGTCTATAAAACATAAAAATAAAAATAATAAAATGAGATTATATCCATCAGTTTTAAAAGAACTCCTTAATAAATAAAATAAAATGAAGGCTCAATTGGAAATACTTAGCAATATAAAAGAGTATATGAAATTAGTAAATAGTAAAATAAAAGAGGAGAATTTGTCAGTGGCCAATGCTATTAATCATACTCTGAAAAATATGGAAGATAAAGAAAAATGTGTCAATATGAATGAAATCTTAATTTCTTTCATTAATGAAACTTATAAGAATTTCAAAATAGAATATAATTTCATCTGTTTTGATTATATTTACTTGGATTCAAAACAAAAAGCAGTAAAAATATATATGAATACCTTCTATAGAGAAGCAGATAATGATCTATCTCTATTCTTCTTCTTACAATTAGCTGGTGATGTCATATCAGCAGGATAATATAATATTAAACTTGTTACTGAGTATATAACTAAGAAGAAAGATTTTGGAATCAAATATAGGGACACTAATTCTTTATATCTCATCTGTTCCATTGAATATTATAAAGAATGTGATCTTGCTTATAATAATGGTAAAGACACAATTTTAAAGTTGGAGTATTGAACTGAAATGGTTAATATTACTATGAAAATAATAGAAAAATTATGTGATAATATGAATATATATCTTAGAATAAAAAATAGATTGACCTATCTTAAAATGGCTTATGAAAAAGTTTTATTTCCAGTAATATTTACTAGTAAAAAGAAATATTTTGGAATAATATATAAAAAAGTTTCAAACTTTAAACTGAAAGATCTTTTTATAAAAGGAATTGATACTGTAAAGTAAGATAAGTTCCAACTTTTCAAAACTATAAGAAATCGAATTATGTGGAGTATAATAGATATTAATAATAATCAAATACTCTATGAGATTATTGAAGAGATTCTTAAAGAGGCTATAATCAATCTCAATCAATAAAATTTTGACCAGTTTATAGAAACTGATACATGGAAACCTAATGTAAATAATAAACATATCTAGTGATTTATAAGATAAATGAGAGAAAAATATGAAAGTAAGATTTCTAATCCTGAAAAATATTTTAGTTACATACTGATCCACTCCAATAAAGTCTTTGATTTATCTGGTTTTAAGCTTATAATAAGAAAGGCTGATCAAATAGAATTTGCAGATATAGCAAAAGAATTAAATAGAGAATTGGATCTATCCTATTACTTCAAAAATACTATTAATAGGCTTTGTACCCAATTTATCATGTATGATAAAAAATACAAATCACAATCTATGGATAAAATCATGAAGATTACAGATTCAGATGAGAAATATAAACAGATTGATACCTATGCTCAAAATAAGACTAAGAAGTGGCTTGAGTTATATATTAAGAAAATTAATGTAGTTAATAGAATCAATTCTAAAATAATATCTAATTATGAGTTTATCTACAAATATACTTAAAGAAAGCACAAGCTATATTATACTAGAAAATAAATAATACATATGAGATATTTCAAGAAGATTGGCTAAGCTTTAAAGACTTTAAGATAAGTGATCCTATTTCAAGATTATAAGAAAAATTTATAAAGTATGCTAAAGCATATACTGAAAATAATAATTTATTAGTAAGTAATGAAGTAAAAGAATCTATATACTCTGATTTTATAAAATATCTAAATATACTTACTTTAATTATCAAGAAATATGATACTTTCTTCTATCAATTAGTATATCACATGTAGTATAAAGAATATGTATCAAATCCAGATAAAATAGGATGATCTGAAATTATGAGAAAAAATGAGATAATTATTGAGCAACCTATCTTATTCCATATATTGAAAGCAGATCAACTAGCACTTGAGAATTTTCTAAATACATAGAACAGGATAGTCAGCTCAATATAAATATATCTTCATATTAGTAACACCTATACAATAGAATTAAATTTTTTCATACATAAATAATATTCAAGTTTAAATAAATAATTTTGTTATTCAGCTCACGCATCTCATAACTGATCTCTTTTTCTCTCTAATCTCTATATACGTCTTAATATAATAAACTATATAACTGTAATAATTAATAAGATAAGAAAGATATATGTGAATAGAGGTGATATTAAAGTGCTTGTTACAATAAAAATTGCTTCTATTTCTTTCATCAAAATCTGAGGATATGATTTGATTAGAGAGGATATATTATTTTTTCATTATGCAAGGTATGAGATCATATTTTCAGGTATAATTAATAATATATTAGATTTTATCAATACATCTAGTATATTATTACAAAGTAATAGAACTTTATTTCTATTCTTGTTAGTTTTGCTAATATTAGTTTTATTACTTATCTTGGAAATAATCTTGATATCATCTTTTGGTAGTTTAGTAATCTCATTATTGATATATACTGGAATATGTATCTTGATATTAGCTCTACTATTATTATCGATTTTTTCAATTTCTTCCATATTTTTTCTGCATATTAAATATTTACTAAGATTTTTATTAGATTCATTAACTATAAATATTTCATCAAAATTTGATAGGAAAGTATATTTCTCACTTTGTGTATTTTTTTCATCATCTTCATCAATCACAGATCTAGATATATCCTCTAATTTCAAATACTTCAACTTACTAACTTTCAAGACTAATTCATTTTTTATTTGTTTTACTTTAGCTATTTTAGATTTAAGAGATAATATCTTGAATTCTTTTTTTGATGAATCTTTTTGGATTGAAAACACATCTTTCTGGACTGAGACTAACTTATTTCCTAATATTTCTATCATAAACTCAAGTGATCTAATTTTTCTTGATTTTATAGTAATCTCAGCCTTTAAATCTGCAAGATAAAGATTTTTTCAAGCATTTTAAGAAATAAGACTAGTATTTTTATTTTATAATCACTTATCTTTATTAATAACTTGTAAGATATGAATACGTAACTTTTGGATCTCAGTATTATTTCGTAATAAATTCTGATTTTATCTCTTTTTCTCTTGATCAATACTTTTTACTTGCTTTGAGTATTTAGATTATAATTCTTCATTACAGTCATTTAGTTCAGATATAGATTTTAAATTGTGATATAAAAATTCTTCAAGTTCTTGTTTTCACATACTACCTAGTCTATATTCTTTATTGATATCTCATAGTATATATATATTAGCCATATTAAATAATAAATAATATATAGATATTAAATATTAGTAATAAATGATAAGAATGTGATGTATACATAAAGAATATTATAGTGTTAATGTAACATACTTATCTGATGAAGCTATTAAAAAAATCAAAGAATCATCAGATAAGGTGTCTAATACTATAAATACTATAGCAAAAAAATATTAGATTTTTCATGCTCATGTTATAGAATATATAGAAAATCAGGAGCATAAATAGCAGATAAGAAATACTAATTCTACCAACTGAGATAAAGAAATTGAGAGTATTTATGACTTATATGCAGAACTTTTATATTAATGTATGGAATATACTTTTTTCAAAAGATAAAACTAGCTTTATTAATAATTTCTATAATTATCTAATGATATTTAATATTAGATATTATTAAATTAGGTTATATATGAATTATTTTTATCTATATTTTAATTTCTAGCACCTTATATTAGCTTTGTTAATATTCCTCATTTATCTATAATAATAAATATTATTTTTTATCATTCTAAAATATTAAATATCATTTTTTATTGTTCTAAAATATTAAATATTATTTTTTATCATTCTAAATATTTGATAAGAAATCAAACTATAGATACTTCATATCTAAAATCATATTATCAAAAAGGTTTTACATTTTTAAGTTCTAAATAAATAGAAATAATTAGAATACTCAAAGAAAAGGTTCCTAAATATAAAATAATAAGAAATTTTCATATTAATGAAAATTGGATTAATAATATATAGAAAAGTTATGAACATCAACAATAAATAATACAAAGTGCTATTTTCTCTAAAATATTATCTATATCAGCAATTTTACCTAAAAATTCTAACCAAAATGAAGAAGAGATTTTATTACAAGGTAATGGTTCTTCAAATCTATATCTGGAATTTACTACTCTCTCTAATACAGAAATAAAAAAAAGAAGTTTCAAATCTTAGTCTAAATCTATATTATATAATAATAAGCTTTGCTCTCATATATCTGATCCAATATCTAGTAGTAGCTTAATATTAGTTAATATTAATAACTTAACAAAAAAAATTTTAAGTAGAAGTATAAATAATAATATTTTTAATACAGATATAGTAGCTAAGATTGAACAAGAAATAAAAAAAAAAGATAAAAACTTAGCTAGTAGTACTCGCATAAAATCCAGTATCTAATTTATATTTTCTTTATTAATAATAGATTCAATTGATGATTGACTTGCATTAATAATATTTTTATACTTTCTTTATAAAACTTCATTACAATTATTAAGTTTAGTAATAGATTTAAGAGTGGTGTATAGTAATTTTTCCAGTTTTTTATAGCTTATACATTTTTTTAAAAGTCAGATTAACAGAATCTAAGCTGAAATTCACAGAAGCATACCACTCATCAAATGATATATTACCATTCTTATCACTATCTGTCTCCTAAGAAATTTGATCTAATACCAGAAGCTCATTATCCTGAGATATAATTGCGTAGTTTACTTCAAGTTTATTCTTGACCTTATACATAGTGACTGGAATAATAAACTTTTTATCATTATAATGAATCTTTATTTTATCATTACTCCAGTTCATGATATATTTATATTTCTTAAGAAGTGGATTTAAAAATATTAATGTTGGTTTAGAAACTCATACAATTATAAAATCTTCACATATAGTAAAACCTGAAGGAAAGGTTATTAAAAAATTATGAGCAATACCTATAGATTCTGTTAGAATGGTGACAATATCACTGAGATCATACTTTTCTGATGTATTGTTACTATTTTAAGATTATATGTATGTAATTATTTTAAAATGGTAATAGTAATTGTGTTCACAGTGATTATTAACTTTTATAACTTCAAGAGATTATATGACTAACTATTCTTTTAATAAAGTAACGTGTATAAGATTTATTTCTAACAAGATATGATTATCTTCTCAATAAGATAATTTATACGTATTTTATTTATAACAAAATATGATTATCTTCTCAATAAGATAATATATGTAAATTTACTTTTGATTAAAATATTCTCTCAATAGAGCAAGAAGAAATAAGATAAGATATAAGCTAAAATATATGTGTTTATTAAAGAAAAATACTAATTAACTACTCTTAACTCTGTAATAATTATTTCTATC
>CAJVPS010003500.1:0-10152 GCA_910591765.1 Ambispora leptoticha
AAAGATAAGATATATATTCTAAAAAGAAAAGATAAATGATAAAAATAAATAAAATTCATTACTAAACTATTTCTGAAGCATTTCTGAACTGTTATTAAACTGTTTATAAACTATTATTAATTTCAGAATTAATTATTCATTAATAATCTTAAAATATTATTTAAAATTATATATCTTTTAAAGATTAATTGATTGATCAAATTTTCCAAGTTTAAAAAATTATGAAATTAAAAAAATTTATATTACTATGGTAATACTAGCCATCAAGAAGCTTATATCTATTTCTTGAAATAAGAATAAGAAAAAGTTATTAAATAATAAAAATTAATTACAAAATAAAAAAGACTTCTTATATAACTACTAAAAGATAATGATAATATCTTTATAATTAAATTATATTAACTTAGTTATAGTAATATAATTTAATATGAGATATATACTGGAATAGAATTATTTATTAAATAATAATCTTATAAAATAACTCTTTTAGATTAATTATTTATATCTGAAAAAATCTAAAGAATATTAAATATAAATATAATTCAATCTAGAGATGATATAATAAGTATATAATACTTATTTATTACTTATTACAATATGTTATAACTCCAAAATTTTATAAGTCACAACTAGATGCAACTAAATAATACTTATTTATTATTATATTGCAATAGTTAAGAAGTTATTTTTAATTCAATTATCAACTAATTCTTGAACTTTGTCTATTATTATAGTTTTTAAAAAGAATAGAAAGAAAAGATTTTGTGTTAATTACAAAAAATTAAATATAATTACTTAAAAAGATGCATAATTATTATCTAGAATTAATAAAATAATAGATTTACTTGGAAATACTTATTAATTTTTATTTATAGATTTAATCTTTAGATACTGGCAAATTGAAATAAAAAAGAAAATAAATTTAAAATTGCTTTTATCTCTAGAAAAGTACTTTTTGAATTTAATATTATACCTTTTGAATTATATAATATTCTAGTAATCTTTTAATAAATAATAGATATTATACTAGGTAATTATAATTGGAATTTTGCCAATATATATATTAATAACTTGAATATATTTTCAAAGAATTTTGAAAAATACTTGAATTATCTTAATAAAGTATTTTGCAGAATCTGAAATATTAATTTAAGACTTAATCCAGAAAAATATAACTTTTATAAAAGAGAATTATCTTTTTTTGAATATATAATAACTGAAAAAGAAATTTCATCTAATCTATTAACTATTCAGAAAATAAAAGATTTTTTCTATCAAAAAACTCAGATTATTTCTTGAACTAGCTAAATATTATAGAAAATTTATAAAAAGAATTTTTTTAAATTATTACATCTTTATTTAAACTACTCTGAAATCAAGAATTATTTATTTAAATAATAGAATAAGAAAAAGTATTTTAATAAATTAAACAAGATCTTATAATTATATCTATTTTAATTTATTCAGATTTTATAAAGAAATTTTATCTTTATACTAATATTTTAGACTCAAAACTTAAAGCTGTTCTATCTTAGAAAGATAAAGATAAAAAAAAATAAGTAGTTACTTATATCAGTATTACTTTAAAACTAAATAAACAAAAATATGAAATTACTAAAAAAGAAATACTAGCAATAGTATGAATTATTAGATAATTTTACTATTATATACTTGGAATTATATTCAAAATAATAATTGATCATAATATCTTGAGATAGTTATTTAAAAATTAATAAAGTTATTTTGCTAGAGTAAACTGATAAATAATATCTCTTATAGAATATATCTTTATTATTATTTATTGATCTAAAAAAAAGAATCAAAATACTGATATCCTATTTTAAATATATTTAAAAGTTCATTAAAACTCTTTTTTCTTTAATAATAACATGAATTTAATAACTTATTATAATTTATAATAATATTTAAATAATAAAATATATTCTATAAAATCAATTTTTGAATAACAATAAAGAATATATAATTAAGTAAACTATTTTTTACAAATTAATAGTATATTATATAAATTAATAGAAAAAAAGAATTAACTATACCTTTTAAAGTTATTAAAAAAAATAAAATGGAAACTATTCTTATTAATTTACATTCAAACTTATTATCTAGATATTTTAAATATGAAAAAATTTATCAATGAATTATAAATAAATATTAGTAAAATAATATAAAAACTGATATAAAGAATTATATAAAGACTTATGAAATCTGCTAGTGAATTAATGAAAGAATTATCAAATAATCTTTACATCTTATAAAAATTAGATAATTTTTTGACAAAATAGTTATAAATCTAATTAAATCTTATAAAATAATAACTAGAAATTAATATATTATTATAACAATTAATTATTTATAAAATAATTTGAAGCTAAAGCAATTTTTAACAAGAAAGCTATTATAATTATAAAATTATCTTTGAAAAAATAATCTATAAATATAGATGTCTTAAAGAAATTTAATCAAATAATAAATTAGAATTTATTAATAAGATAATTAAAAATTATCATTAAAATTTGAAATCAAATATAAATTTTCTTTATTTTATCATCTTCAGACTAATAGAATAATAGATTATTTTAATAGAATACTGTATTTAATATTACAAAAATTAGTCATAATACATAAATAAGAATGAAATATCTTCATTTCTGCTACTCTTTTTGCTTATCAAATCAATTAAAATTTAATAATAAAACATAAATTATTTTTCTTAACTTATGAATAAAATGCTAAATTATTAATTGAATTAAAAATTTCTACTTATTTAGGAAAGATTTCACAGAAGAAGAAAAATTAATATAATAAATATATTATAAAAACAAAATAAAATATGCAAAAATGATAATTATGATATTCTTAAAGATATAATGATAAAATTCAAAAAGAAATAATATTTAAAATTGAAAAAAAGTATTAATATTTAATATAAAGTAATACTTAATAATTGGAGATAAATTTTAACTTACTTGAAATAAAGAATAGTATTATATTCATGATTATGCTAGATATAACTCTTGTAAACTTTGTGATCAAAATGAAAATATTCTTAAATATTTTATTAATAAAAGATAACTCAAATATTATTATAATTATCAAGATTATTTTGAATTACAAATTATTATTAAGTAACTCACATAAATCTCTTCTTAATTTTTATTATATTTATCTTTAAAATTATCTTCTATTATATTTTATTCTTATTTTTCATAAATTTTATTATTAATATTATATTTATAATAGACTATTAGTTCAGAATTTATATAAATATCTTCTTTTTTTCCCTTATCTTTTTTTTTGTTCTTTCATATTTTTACTTTTTCTCAATTACTTTTACTTTTATTATCTTATTACTTTTTGAATTCTTTTATATTTTTCACTTTTGTTATTTTATTATATTTTAATTACCTACTTGAATTATCTCTTAAAATTATTAAATCTCTTGAAAAAATATATCAAGAGATTCTTATTTAATAACTTTTTGAAATAATTATCTTTTTGATCTTTAAATTACTTACTTATGATAATACAGAATAAGAAACTTATATTTTTCTTTTGGATTTACTTATGCAATTTGAATTTTCTTTTGTTATTCTTTAATATATTCTATAGAATAACTTTTATTTTTTAGATATCTCATTAAGTTATAATATATTGTTAAATCTATTATATTAGATTAATTAGATTTGAATAAGTCATTTAATTAGTTATCCAGAAAAATTATTCCAATTAGTTAATTAATTAGATGAGTTTGGTATTCTACTCTTGTGAATATATTCTTGAGAGTGTATTTATATTTTAATTAATTTTTCCAGCTCTATAGGTAATAATAAAGTTATATTTTATTATAGTCATTATTCATCTTGAAATTCAGAATTCAGAATCCAGGATTAACTTGTTTAGTAAATAGTTAATAAAGTATATTATAATCAGTAACAATTTCAAAAAGAGATTCAAGAAGATAATATCAAAATTATCTAATAGTCCAGACTATAGTCAAAGCTTCTTTTTTAATAACATTATAATTCTTTTCTACTGGTTTGAGTGAAATATTTACATAGGCTATTACTTATTCTCTTCCTTTATTATCTTTTTATAATAATACTATGCCAAGTTCAGAGTTAGAGATATCAATATAGAGATAGAAGTTTTTTGTAAAATCAGAATAAATTAAGATTAAATAAGATGAGTTTTTCTTTTAAAGTCTGAAATATATTCTTTTTTTTATAGTTCAAATGAAAATGATATCATTCTTTAAAAGTTTAAACAATAATACTACTATTTATGAAAATTCTTTAATAAATTTTCTGTAATATTCAGCTAGTTCTAAGAATAATCTAAGCTTCTTAATATTTATTAGAGTAAGAATTTCTGAATTTATTGAATAGTTAAGAGATCTGGTAAAATTTCATCTTGAGTTATGATATATTCTAAGAAGAGTAAATTATCTTGAGTAAAGCTGCATTTTTTCAAGTTGAGTTTTAATCCAGTTTCTCTGATTTATTGAAATACTTTTTATAAATATTCCAGATATTCTTTCCAAGTTTTTGAGTATACATTTATATCATTAATATAGATCATGGTAAATTTCTAATTATAGTTTCTAAGTATGCTATTTATAGCTTATTAAAAAGTTACTTATGTATTATAAAGTTTCAAAGACATGATTTTGAATTTATATAATTCTTCTCTTGAAATAAAGATTATCTTTTCAATACTTTTTGATCTGTTAATAATCAGATGTAAGATTCATAGATGAAAATTATTTTGCATCTTCAAGATTATCTATCATTTTATCAATTCATGATAAAGGATAGGTATTTTTTTTAGTGAGTATATTGAGTTTTTTGTAATTAATACAAAATCATTTCTTGTTATTCTTCTTTACTACTACTATAATAGATAAGATCCAGAGATTATTGAATTTTTGAATAATATTTGCATTTAATATTTATTAAATTTTATCATAAATAAACTCTTGATCAGGTATAGTTACTCTGTAAGCCTTTTGATAAATAGGCTTTTCATTTTCAATATCAATTAAATGTTAAATAATATTGATTTATCCAAGTTTATTTAGATCTGATGTAAAAATATTCTTATATACTTATAACAGATTATATAAGATATCTTGTTATTTAAGTATTAATTCTCTTTATTTAACTACTTTTATAATTTCTTCTTTATCTAGGAAGTATACTTCCATTTTATTCTTTCTAGTTAATCTAAATTCTTAAATTTCACAAAATAATTTTTCTAATTTTTTTCTAGTATCTATAGATATTATTCCTTTAATTAGAACAAGTTATAAAAAGACTACTTGAGCAATTCATTCATTATGTTGAATTTCATAAGATTTATTAGAATTATTATGTAAAAGAACTCTAATATTTCTAATATATCTAGTATCAATAGTTCTTACTTTAACTTCAATTTCTTTCTTGACTAGTAATAATCAAGATATTAATTGACAAACAGTTTCTATAGAAACTTCAATTATCAAATAAAAGTTAATCATAATAGTCTGATGAGATTGAATCAGAATTATTTCTTCTTCAAGATATCTAAGATCAAAGTCTATATCATATTTATAAGCTTATTCAGATATTTTTTCTTTATTATTATTATTATAAATTTTGATTATGAAATTTACTGATTATTCTTTAAGTTGTTCTTCTTTTTTATCTTCATAATTTCCAGATGTTGTATAATATTTATTTAGGATTTCTTCAATTGAATTATAGTCATTATCTTTAGATTTTTCTTCTTTTTCTGATTCTGGATATTTTTCTTCTAGTAGCTCTTCAATCTGTTTAGATTGTATATAATCTTTACAAGTATCTGAATCACAAGGAATCAAATATTTATTACAAAGTTTCACATTGATATATTCTAATTGAGCTAGCTATTTTCTTCAGAATGAAAATAGTTATTGATAGATAGTCAAAAAGATTTCTTGAGCTGATACTTCTTTAGATCTATCATAGGTAATATATTATATCTCTTCTTTTTTATCATACTCAGTAATATATTAGATAAGTATTACTTTTTTAATTTCATTATATTATTGATAAATATTTAACAAGTTATTATTATTTCTTAATTTTCTAATAGTACCATTATTTTTTTGCCAACCATCATAATTAAATATATATATGTATTATTTAGTATAATTGCAAAAATATTTTACTATTATATCTCTAGATTATTTCAAGAAAGTATCTAGCTTTATTTCAAAGCCCATAGTAATCACAGATAGATAAGTTAAGTTATTTTTGAGTAAAAAAATTAGTATAGTATTGCTTTTCAGATTTGTTTTCATCTCTTGCTTCTGAAATAGTTTCACTATTCACAAAGTATTTATAATATGAACATTTTAACTATTCTTTTTTTTAACTTTAATTTTTATAAGACTTCTCTTCTTGAAAAGAATCTTTCTTTAATAATAGGTATCTTTTCTGATTCTTAGGTATATTCTACTTCTAATCACCAGTCTTTAGTTTCATTCTGAAGTAAAATTATTAATAGATTATTCAGAATATTCATTTTGATATTAATCTAGATAACTAGATTATCAAAATACTAAGAATATTCATATTTGGATATTGGTAATTTGTGATAATATCAATATTTAACTGCAGGTTCTCTCCAGTTAAAAGTTTATTAAGAACTTTAATAGTACGTTTGCTGAAATCTTCTTTCCAATTTTGAGTATTCTTTCCAGATAAGAGTTGTATTCTTGATTTATATTCCTTCTTCAAAGATTTTAATATTTTTAATTGTAGAAATTGAGTTTATTATTATGTAGAAAACTTTTCCAAAGTTTATATCATTAAATTATCTAGATGAAGTATAAATCTGAATTCAGAATCTATCAGATATCCATCATAAAAAATTATGATCTTTTAGATTTTGATCTTTAATTTTAAACTTATTATCAGAAGTTTTATTAGAGAATATTTCTGTATTATCATCACTATCTTTAGATATAGCATTTTATTATCCATAAATGAATTTAATTAATACTCTTTCTTCTTTTTCATTCTAATCAAAGATTATTATATTTTTCTTTAGATCAATTTTAGTATTGATCTTGTTTAATCAATTCATATCTATTATAAGACTATAGGTTTGAGCTTCAATAATATTCACTTTTGCTGGAATTATAATTCTATTAATGATGATAAGAAATTTATCTATTGTTCTTAATAGTTATTTAAAATATCCATTAATATTAAACATAAATATATTAAATTTTTGTTAAATCTTCATTTCTAGTCATTTAAGAAATTCATAGCTGATAACACATCCAGATACTCTAGTATTCATGATCAAGTCTACAAAAATCTTTTCAATTTTAACTTTACATCAGACTGAGATTATTTTGATTTTCTAGATGAACATTATTTTTCATTTGAGTTTTTTTTGTATTTTCTTTTTCATCTCTTTTAATATTCAAATTTATTATTCTAATAAGATCTTAATAAGTTATATAATATTAATAATAGCTTTTTGGAATACCAAATCTTCAAATATGTCATAGATTTCTGCTTTTTTGGCTAAAACTAAAAGATGAGCACTTTCTTTCTTTCATTTTTTCTTCTTCAAGTTAGTTTTATCTTCTTTAGGTACTTCAAGTAAAGATTAGGTGACTTCATTTTCTTTTTCACTTTCTTCTTCTTTAATAATTTTTTAGTATTTTCTTTCTCCAGCAAGATAATTATGAGTTACTAGTAATAAAAAACTGGATTGGATAGATGAATTACTAGATAAACTATTACCAGATGCTTACAAAATAGCTATTAAATTCTGAATTTGTATGAAAAGAAAAGTAGTATCCAGATTTTATAAATGATTAGATTACTAATTATTATTTTGAATATTCTGATTCTGCTAATTACTATTATTACTATTATTATTTTGATTCTAATTATTCTAATTTTGAGAAGTATTTTGATTATTGAACTGCTAATTTATAGATTGAAAGTTATTTGAATAAACTCTACTGATATATTCTTTTCCTCTATAACTATAATAAATAATAAAGAATCTGTCTCTTGGCTAATTTTATTATTAATAGTTATAATTATTATTATTATTATATCTTTTATCAGATTCTATACAGTCTAATCTACTGATCAGATCTTGCAAGATCTTAGCAAGAGCATTCCATTCACTAGTTGGCTGAGCTTGTATTTGGTGATAGGTCTATTCAAGTAAATTTGAATAGCTTTCTCTATATTTTTAATAGTTTTAATAATGCTTTTCATGGTATCTTCAGTATTCAAGTTAACTTATTTTTGAATTTCAGATTTGAAATCTTTCTTGAAAATTTGAATCTTATATTCTTCTGAATAAGCTCATTCTGGATCTATTTTATTTCCTAGTTCTATAAATTAATTTATATATTTTTCTACTATTCCAGTTTATTTTAAAGATTTCAATTTATCTTGCCATTATTATATCTTATGAGATGAACAGAATTTAAAAATAAATTAATAAAAGAAATCATATTTATTATGATTCTCAGTTATCTATTCATTTAATCTGAGCATGTTACTTATAAATTGTTGATTAAATTAGATAGCAGCTAGTTCTTCTAGATATCCTCTTACTATCTTGATTTTTCTGTTATTGGTAATTCCATTGACTTTAGTAGCTACTTTAAAGTTATATAATCACTTAATTGAATCCTGATTATTATCCTTAAATTTATAAATTGAGATAAGAATCTTTTCTATTCTTTGAATTTTCATAGATTGAGTTAATTTTTCAAGAGCTTGAATAAGACTATCCATTCTATCTGACATGATGATTTCTTTCTTTGATTGAGATTTTTGAGATTGAATTTGTTTAATTATAACTATTAGTTCTTTAGAATCTTTTGAATTACTGTACTACTTTTATATTCTGATCTATTAATTGATTAGTTAAAAGAGTTTCAAAGTTATCTGTTTCTTTAAGAAAAAGAAAAATGCTGTTAACTAGGTAGATCTGTTATTCAATTATAATTTTACTTCTAAATATAAAGATATTAAGTAACTTGATAATTTTTCTTTGAAGTTGATTAGATATAAAATTTTGCTATACTATATTATCAAAAAATTCCTGTGATAGTCTGTTATGTGAGACTATATAATAATCCTGAGTTCAGGTGAGAAAATTTATAAATCTTCTGTCTGAATTTTTGTTTATAGAAAAATAGTAAAGATAGTAGTTATATGATTTAATATGAAGTGAGAATTTTCAAGAGTCTTCTCTGTTATGTTTACTAAGATGTAGATCAATTGGAAGTTCAATAAAAGAGTAATATATACTTATAAACTAATAAGTTATTTAGATAACTAATATTTCAAGAGTAGCTAATCCTTAAATAATAAAATGAATGATAAATAAAAATATTATAAATAAGTTAACTAGAATCTCTGAATGTGTGAAATTTATAGAGAGAGTATTAAATATTATAAACTATACTCTAGAAGATAAATTTTATCATAAATATAGTTTATAATAAGTTTTGAGTAGTGATAGAAGTCACAACTAGTCACAACTCTGTCATAATTCTCTGATTGACTGCTGTAACTCTGTCACAATTCTTTAATTAACTGCTGCAAGCTGCAACTAGTTAAGAAGTTATCTTTAATTTTGAGAGTGAAAACTAAATTATTTATAAAGATTAAGAGAATAATGATTATTCTAAAGATTTTCTAGTGCTAATACTTATGAGTATTATATTAACACAAGATAAAAATAAAATAAAATAAAATTATAAATAAAGTTATAATTATGAATACTAAACTAAGAGGTTGATATCAAAAACTAAAGTAATAAATACTATAACTAAAACAAAAGATTTAGTATACTGACTAAACTCTCTAACAGTATTTTTTTAACTGTTAGACAAATAAAAGAATATATATCAAAACAAAATAAAACTTTTAAATAAAAAAGCTTACAAGAATTTCCTAAATTAAATAAATATACTTGGCTTATTTTAAGTAGAAAATATTCATTACCTAAGTTTTTCAGACAAGAAAAATTTGTAAATAATCAAAATATAATTTATTATAATAGAAGAGGTAATTGAAAGCAAATTATCAAGATAAAAATCAAAGAGAAAATTATAAAATAAGTATA
>CAJVPS010003501.1:0-10151 GCA_910591765.1 Ambispora leptoticha
AAATGTGATAATAAATATAGTAATATATAATATAAAAATAGGGATATTTATAAAATAAATGAAAAATATAGAAATATATGATTTTACATAACTAGGAAAAGATTAAGAAATTAAGAAATTTTATGTCACTATAGTAATAATATAATATGAAATAATAGTTATCAATCAATAATTATTGGAAAAGATTATTTTATTTATAATAAGAAAATAAAATTCAATATTAATTTGCACAGTTAGCCTAAAAAAATCTAGTAGATTCTTAGTAAAAAGAAATTATAGCAAGAGAAAATAATATTAAATATACTTTATGCAAGAAAAAAGAGATAAATTCTAATATTATTGATTATTATATATATTATTTAATAGCTAATTAATTAGATTTTCTTATATAGTATAATTAGATTCAATAAGAAATCAAATCTTGTAAATATAAAGTAATTTTATTATTTTTTTCTAATTAGTTTGATCTTGATAATATTATCTGTTCTTAAATTATATTTTATCTCAAATTTCATCTTGAATTTAATTATATTAAGATATATTGAAGATAGTTAAGAAGTATACTTAATCTTATTATAAATAAAAATTAGAAAAATAATTTCTCAAGTATTTGATTCTATTTCTATAAAGAGAATTTATTCTTTTACTAGACTATTATTTAAATAGATAACTACTTATTATTATAATTTAACTGAAAAAGTTAAAATATGTAATTAAAAAATATAAAAAATATAAATTAATTAATAAAGAGATTATGAATCAGATTAATGAATTATTAAATTAATAAAAAAAATAATATAATAAAAAGTAAAGAATAAGAGATAATTATTTATTATTTTGCTACATTTGATTAATAAATATTAAGAATATGTATTATGATAATAAATATTTTTATTTTTTAATATAGTTATTCTTATTTACTATAAAAAATATTCTTTATTTGCTTTGTCTATAATATAAACTAACAGATATTAATTAAATATTATAATAATTTAACTTTTATTAGTCTTATTATAAAGATTAGTATTGATTTATTATTAATTATATGATTGATTATATCACTATATAATACTAGAATTAAAATTAAAATTTGATATTTCATATAATAAATTGAATATCTTATACTATTTTGCACTGTATAAGAATAATAATTCAAATTTTTCTATTATTCTTAATAAGTTTATTAAGTGATATAATATAATAAAAGACATATCTAATTTATAATTAATATCTTTTCTTTATAATATTAATTATAATATTAATTCTTATACTTGTATTAAAAGTAATACAAAAATTTATATATAGGTTGAATTAGTAAAATACTAAAAAATAGCAGAATCTAATAATATAAAAAGAAAACTTTCTGATTATATTAAAAAAAAGTGATCTATTTACTATTTTAGTATGAAAAATTTGAAAAATTAACAAAAAAAACATAATCTAGATTAAAATATTGATAAAAATTAATTAAATTAATAGATTTATCTAATATATTAAAATTTTATATTAACTTCTTATTATTATTATTTGATTATTATCTTATTAAATAATTTATTTGTAAATATGTAAAATAAATTATTTGCATGATATTAATATATTTAATTATTTAATAATTAATGATATCTTTATTAATAATAATCTCTTTATTAATAATGATCTTTTTATTAATAATTGTATTAATTATTTTATAATTAATTAATACAAATATATAGATTTTTATTTAGCATTTCTAAACTAATAATCCTCTTTCTTTTTATTAATTTAATATTATTAATCATAACCTAACAAATTCAGAAATATTTTTAGTACTGCCATATTATATGAGCTATTATAGAATTTACTTATTTTGATTTGAAATATATTAGATAAGTTATTAAGTGAGCCATTATAGGATTCACTTACTTTGACTTGAAGTATATTGGACAAGTTATTAAGCAAGCCATTGTGAAATTTGCTTATTTTGGCTTGAAATATGTTGAGTGAGTTATTGAGAGAGTTATTATAGGATTTGACTTGATTTATATTGAGTAAGTTATTGTAATAATATTTCTTGACAAGAACGTAATATTAAGTGACGCTTTAAACGTTCTTAACCTCACAAATAATATATTATTCAATATGATCTTAATGAACACTTACCATTTCTCGTGCTTAATTTTATGCTGAAAAACGATTGGCCAATAAATACATATATACAAAATTTACTGCGGCTAATAATCCGGGCTGGTGATCGGACATTACATCCGACTAATGATCGACAAAACCTGGCACAGATTTCTGATGTGCGCGGCGCAGAGTTAGATCGCGACTCTTTTTTTACCACTATCATACAAACAACTAAGCATGAATACTATGGACGTGGACTACTCACTGGGACCATTCGCCTTTAGTGTTCAATACTGTCGAGATTATTCAAATGCAACTGGCAAGGAGGTCGAAGATGCATACAACAAATATAAAGACTTATACATTCAATACCATCAGGACAACCCCGGAACAACTACAAACTGTTATGAGGAATTTCTCATAGCACAGGGCAAGCAAGGTAAACAAACACGTTTATTAGGAGGATAGAGGAGCAACGGAGGGAGAATAGTTTGAATGCTGTTATATGCGCAGTAGACATAGAATAGAATGTTACTGGTAAACAATTTCGCTTACAGCGATAAAGGGAGCAAATAAGAGGCAAACTAGTAGATATTTAACGGCAACGAAATGCTTTCCCGAACTCTTTTCAACATGACGTTTCCGTTTTCGCTATGCTAATCTGTCTCTGTTTTTTGCACAGATGGAAAGAAGTCTGATGCGCTGCCATATACACCAAGATTAGGTATAGTTGCTTCAGAATCCATCCGTAGGGTTCCATCTTCAATCAGCTGACCTTTTTTCCCATTTGTTATTTGTAGGGGGCCTCGGTGGTACTAATTACAACTCCAAACAGATTGAAGGAGGACGTGTTAACGCTTATGAGGGTATCGATATCAATAATCCTGATATCTGTTCTCGTGAAGAGACGCTTCGGAGGCTGGTTGAAACTCTACATAACGAAGGTGTTTTGATTGTGCGATCGCCGCCCATGGCTGGCAAGACTTCGCTGGCCCAATTGTTAGAACAATATCTTCTTCGAGACAATACTATACGTGTTTTTCGTATTTCACTTTTATGGTTGAGAAGAATCTCTGGTGGACCTTGGACATTTGAAGAACGATTTAAGGAACTTATGAATGGCACTACTTGGGATCAATTTGTGGATGAGTGCAGGTTCATTACAACATTCCTCATTGTCGATGAGGTGCAGGTATGAAAGATGCTATGAGGCATTATTATAATTTTACGTTTTCTTTGTGGATTCTCATTAAGGACTTTGTAGGTACTTTATTCCAAAGGAGTTGGCGAGCCTTCACATAATGGTGGTCATGTCTTTTGGAATGTATTCAAGGACTGCAAGCAGTATGCTAACCTCTGCATAGTTGCCTTCGCTGTGTACGGTTACCGAGATGCCTGGGATGGCCCGGCTCCCGGTGGCATAATGGACGTGTCTCCAATTACCATCCACCCTCGAAATACCTGGAGTTTGGAAGAGGTGCGCTTCACTGATGAAGAATATCACGACTACGTCTCACGCTTCTGCGAGAAGTATCTTAACATGAATGATGATGATACTTCATGTCTTCAGCAATACGTGTACAATACGACAGAGCGCCATCCAGGACTAGTCGCATTCTTCATGGGTAGTATTAGAAATCATTTCACCCAACAACTGAGATACACAAGAGAGGGAGAGAAACTGACATGGGGCAACGTTTTCAAGTATTTGAAGTCATATAATTTCTGGACTACAGTAATGGATGTGAGTGACTCTTTCAGCTTAAGCTGCATAATAACAAGATTGTATTATTATACTCATTGCTTTGTTTTGTTTCAGGGTGCTCGTGCATACACAAAACTCAAGTATCTAAGTGATGATGAGAAATTGCTTTGTGATAATGTGTTTCGATCTTCCGTTCATATCAGGGACGTAACAAGTGAATCAAAGCGTTTGATCAAAACAAACATGCTTGTCGAAAAAAATGAAAGACTCGAGTTTGCTGCACCTTACTTGTATATACTTTACATGCAGGAGCGCTGGGGATCTACCAACAGGGCGATGGAAGCTCCCGATGATTTAAAAAGCTTTCTAATTGATACCTTCACTGTTATGGACCCCAAGACAATACAGAAATCATTTGGTGTCGGCAAAGACAACCGGCTTCTAGAACGCACTTGGCAGATGGAATTCTACCGGGCTGCCACTCAAGTCCTCCCTAATACTGTCTATATTTCTCCTGACGTTGGAGCGGATTTCGGTTCGCGCGGATTTGTAGACTTCTATGTGGATGACGACCGAAACTGGGTGATCGAGTTACTAAGAGATGGGGAAAGGGCGAAAGAGCATGAGAAGCGTTTCGAAGTAGATGGTATTTATGCTAAAATCCTGGAGAGTTCCAAGGAATCAGTAATAATTGATATTCGAAATCCTGACCTTTGCGACAGTCCTCCAGCGAAGAGTGATGGTAAGTGGATGAATGTATATTGCCAGAAAGGATGGGAATCAGTAATAATGGAGTATAGAGGTACGAAACAGGAAATTAGACTTATTGGAGGGAAAGAATGTGATGCTCGGGAAAAGACTATGTAATACTAAGTAAAGAAGGTCTCATCAGATGTATTCTGCTAGATGATTAATTGTTAAAGTTAAATTAGAAAGAAATTAGCAGAATAACAAAGAAAATTAGTAGATGAGCACTTTATAACAAGAGGTAAAGCTGATTATTGTAGCGTTAACGCTACTGCTCATTACAGTTATGATTGAGCACAAAATGTTCACGTACCCCATTCCGATCAACAGGTAAGTAAGATTTATTATCTCGGTCCCCGTAAAGTACATTTATTCGGTATTCAAGATGAAGCAGTACGCGAACAAATTAATTACGTTCTTGATGAAGACGAAATTATAGGGAAAGGTCCTAATGGTACATTGAGCATGGTATTCGATGGAATTAAGAGATTGAATAAAGGCGAAAAGCATTTGAAGATTACTTGCGATAATGCAGGAGGACAGAACAAAAATAACGCTACCATTTGATTTTATCTGTATTTGGTAATTTGTGGTTATGATGAAAGTATTGAGTTAAATTTTATGATACCTGGACATACTAAATTCAAGTGTGATGGTAGTTTTGGGTTGATTAAAAAACTCTATAGGAAGACAACAATAGATTGCATGGATCACGTTGTTGAGGTTGTGAAAAGATCAAGTACAGCAGGATTAAACAAAACTCAGTGCTATAAAGATGGAAAAGGCTTTCAATACTTAGATATTAATTCTGTATTGGGAATTTTCTTTAAAAAATTGAGTGATTTACAAAAATATCAGCATTTTCTCTTTGAAACAGGTTGATCTGGAATTGTCAGAGTCCAACTGGTTGTTAATGATACTTATACAGAATTCAATTTATTAAAAACTAAAAAAGCAAGTGTTATTGAAATTATCAAACAAATTAAATTCTTTTTCATTCTAGTTTTAATTTCTTTTTCTTTAGACTACAAAAGATAAGAGTATATTTACCAAAATATTTACCTATTTGTTAGAAATTAAAGATATTACTTGCATATAATTAATTTATACTGGTAATAAATAGAATTTTCTTGCTTTTAATTTTTAAAACTTAAATAAAAAAGAAATTATTAAAATAATTATATATTTAATATTCTCTTATAAAAAGGATAAAAGTATATTAAAAAAATAAATAAAAATAAAACAAGAAAAATAATAAACATATTAATAAAACTTAAAGAAAATAATAAGAAACTATTAGAAAAAAATTAATAATTAAGGATAATTATTTATAATAGTTGAATTATAATATTTGAAAGGAAAATTAAAAATATTGAACTTTAAGAAGAAATTATAAAATTATAAAAAGAGATAAAAAGAATTGATAATTAAGAATTTAGAATTTGAAATAAAAAATAATGAAAGAAAATTCTCTTTATTATTTAGATGCTATTAAGATATGTGAAAATTAATATACTAAAAATTCAGAATGCTTAAAAAAATTTGATAAAAGTGCAAAACTATTAGAAAAATCTCATAATATAATTAAAAGTTAAAAAGTAAAATTCAGAATACTTAAAAAAAATTTGATAAAAATATGAAATTATTAGAAAAATTTCATAATATAATTAAAAGTTAAAGAATAAGAATTAAAGAATTAGAAAAGAAATTAAAAGAAAATTAGAGAAAGTTTATTAAACTATTAAAAAATAAAGAATAGAGAAAGAAAAGAAATTAAATAGAAAAATATATTTAAATACTAAATCTTTATCAAGTTTATCAAAAAAAAATTTAAATAAGTAAGATTAAAATAAAAAACTGACTTTTAGTAATTGATTAAAAAAATAAAATCTTAAAATCAAAAATTAGTTATTAAAATAGAAATAAGAACTAAATAATTATTATAAAAAAACTTTTTATATAGTTTTAAAATTAAAAATATAAAATAAATAAGTAATTTATGATTTTTGTTCTGCTTTAAATAAGATCATTTATTAAATCTGAACTTATAACAAACTTATTAATAAGATAGTTTTTAATAGTTATTTCTATAAGAAGTATAAGAAGAAATTTAAAAATGATAAATTATCAAAATATAATAATTATATAAGACTAAAAATTAAGAATAATTTTTTTAAGAATAAATATATTATCAGTAAATTTGATAGATATCAGATCAGTAACAATCAGTAAATATGCTGATTATTGCTGATTTTTTGATTATACTGACCCAAAATCTGTATAGAATTCTGAAAATAGAAATTTTAGAGAAGTGTAATCTGAAGAAACTGTAATGATTAGTATAATTACAGATTATTACAGTTCTTTAGACAGAAATTAAATAGATAAATGATAAAAGATTGATTATATGCATTATCATTTATTTTTTTTCTTTAAAGTTTACTATAGATATAAATTTGACTTTAAAATTCTTTGCTTATTAGTTTTTCAAAACATATATTTATTTAATAAAAAAAGATTTTTTTGTCAAATCTCAGCATAATATATATCTCTTGTTCTATAAATTTTATTAGAATTATATTATATTTTTTGATATAGTATAGATGAGAGTAATCGTATTTTTCTGGCTCATTTGACATAATATCATATTAATAAATTATAGTAAGATTATATGGATTCTTTGCTGATTCTTGAAAAAACTGTAGAAAGAGTAATATCTTTTGGAAGAAAATATAAAGGTTAATTCATTCAAAATTTCTAAATTTGAAATTATATTTTACTATTCTTCAAGTTATATTTATCTTTCTATACTAAGTATCTTTATCTGATCTATAATAGCTTTAATCTTTAGTTAAAGTTACTATAATATTACTAAATCACTCTTTATCATGAAAATTTCCAGATATTCTCAGAATTTTGTCACTTTCCAAATAAATCATATCATAAACTTTTATACAAAAATCTTTGCTTTCAGATTTTTATAATGATATATCAAGAAATATATCTAATGCAATAATTATATATGATAATTCTTTAATAAAATTTGGATGTGGTAGACTCTCCAAATTCTTCAATGAAATCACTTTTGCTTTAATAGTATTTAAAGATAATTTCCATAATATCTTGTCAAATCCTGTAGTTTTATAATAAACTGTTTTACTTATCATTAGAACTAATTTTTTGTACTTCACCTATAAGTATAGTTTAGAATTTATAACAAATTGATCACAATTAATATACTTGACTTACTACATTTACTATCTGCTGCATGACATTTTTTCTATTCAATGACTAATATGGATTTTTCATATATGACTCGTGAAGTATTTCATATATTTCTGTTGAGAGACCATTCAAGATACCATATTTATGAATTATCAGAATCATGTGATAGTGCTAACTATGCAGTTTAGGAAAACTATATTCTGTAGTAGATAGTGATAAGAAGATTCTCTTAAATTCAGTTAACCAGTCAGCAATAAGAACCTATATCCATTTTTAAAGTTCATTATTAGTTTTTCAAAGTTTAATTGATTTTGCTTTATTTTACCTCAAATTCCTTTAAATTATTTTCAGTAAATGACTCTTGTTTACTTATTATATATATCCTACTGAACTTTGCATAAAGCATACAGAGTTTATTGCAGATTATATCATTTTATATGTCAAAGATATTATTTAACATGAAAAGAGTAATTTTTATGATATTTAATAATCTGTGACTGTCATCATTTTTATTTGACCCAATTTATCAAATAGCTTCAACCCAGAAAAGTGAGAAATTTGATAGAGGTGGCTATCAAAGTTGTTTAGTAATTCTGTTTCTCCAACTTTCTTCAAAATATCTTGAGTAAAGTTTAATTAGTATTTAAAGAGATCAAGATCAATATGATGCATATGATCAGATATGTAAGCTTCATAAATATTTAAGTTTTTATAATAATTTAATAATTTTAATTTAATTATAACTCAAAATTATTTAAAAATAATCACAGAAGAATTAGTATTCAAATACTTATAAGAACTTTTAGAATGTATTTTCAACATTATGTATAGAAAAATTCTTGTTCTGATCTTTATTTATAATCTATTGCATATTTTCTGATATTTTAAGATTTGTATTCTCTGATACAAGATTCATATTATTAAGATTATCTCACAGAATTATGCAGATGTGATATAGTATTTTGCATCTTGCTGATTTATATATTGCGGTCACATCATCAGCTTCAAGCATATCTGCGAGAAAGATTAAAATATATATTACAAAAATTACTGGTCACTCCTATACTCCAAAATACAATTTATTAGATTTTTCCACTAGAGGACTAAGCATAATTTTAAAGTACTTGTGATATATTTCATGTTATAAGCTTCAAAAATTTTCAGTAATTTTTATTGTTGAGTCTTGAACTTTGAGTAAAAAATCTAAAAGAACTTTAGCTTTTGATTTATTTCAAAGCCAATTTAGGAAGTTGCCAAGTGTTAAAAATACAAGATGTTCTGATATCTTGCTGAGATCATTAAAGATAGTGGTATCTGAATATAGAATAATTGATAATAGATAGTATAATGAAGAAAGCATCTTTTTGATCTCATGCTACTAATTATATTTGTACTGTTCTCCAAATATACTTATTTCAACTTCATCTTCCTAATAATTACTTAATGTTTACTGATTTGTTAATTTTGTTAATGATATTATAGTAATTGAAAACTTACCATCTTCTTTTTTAGAATATTCTGTTAATTAAAATTATCTGTTATTCCTGGTCATTGTAAAAGTATTTGGATGACTCAAAAAATTAGATAGTAATAAAGAGTAAAAGTGATATTAGAGAAAGTTCTAATAATCTTTTCTTTGAAGTCAATCAAAGGTGATTTTATTTAGTTAAGATAATCTTTTCTACTTTTTGTGGATTTGGGCAATGATGATTCTTTCAGATTACCATGCTTTTTAAAAAATTTAATTATTTTATCTCCAATCTTGTTCAAAATATTATTCTCTATTATCAATTCCATGAAGTTATGATAAATATCATTAGGCCATTATGCTAAGTATTCCAATTCAATTTTTCTTTTGATAATCTTTAAAATATCATTCAAAGTTGTACTTTGAAGATTTTCAGAATCAAAGCTAGTATCAATGTCTATTAGTAGTGATTCTTCAGAACTTTCTTCTGAAATCTCTTTAGCAACTTTTATAGGTAATATCATTTCTTTAGTAACTTCCATAGATAATATCATTTCTTCTTTAATATTTAGAGGTAATATCTTTATTTTATTATATTCTACCAATATTATCAGAAGAGATGATCTTGTAATCAGCATATTCCATAAATCTGCATCATGCTCTGATCTTTGTATTGGCTGAAATGATTGTGATCTTTGTAAGGTATAACCTGTTGATTAAGAAATAGTTCTTCTTCTGTGATGTACTATATTGGCATGCTGTATCAGTCCACTGGAAGTTATAAAATATCATTTGCAAATTTGACAATGATATTTAGCCATTAAATAATGGATTTTTATCAGAAGTTAAGTAAATTTATATATTAATTGAAGGAAAATAAAACTTTGATTTATTTTCAAG